>WAAG01071380.1:2865-13846 GCA_013390105.1 Tichodroma muraria | reverse complement strand
GAGGAAAAAACAACACAAAGTAACCTAATTGGCTGCATCTCCTCTGAAGTTCAGGGACACTTGAGTGATTCTTTTTTTTTTCTTAGGTATAATAATACCAAGTGTTTGTTTCTGGTGCCAGACACTTTTACACATAATTTAGAAGGACATCTTCTCAATGTGTGTTTTATACCTAAAACATTTAGGCTTTTTTTAAACTTAAGAGCTTTCCAGAAATTTCATAATTGTACAGGCTGTCATACATACATGGTTCAAATTTTTTACAAGCCTTACTGAAGAACAGGAATGTTGCCTTTAGATTGCATCCCTTGTTACCACCACCAGTTGAATTGTCTTTCTCCTGCATAGAGAAGGTATAGCCACCCCATCAGAATGCAATGTGGTTTGTGTCAGATGTTTACAGGACGCTCTGTTCCTTTAGATTAGCTTATTTAAACTGTATTATTTAGCCAAATCCTGCTGGTTTCAGTATTGTAAATTTAAGAGACTAGAACTACTGTACAATTTTGTTTCTCAGACCTTTCATATTTGGCATAAAAAGACTGGAATTAACCTGCCCCTTGTTTTTGCTACATGAAAATATTTTATTTATCAATGTAATTTCTCGATGGATGAATATTTTAATCTATTTAAAAGGAAAGCAGTGTTCAATTTAGTTTTTCAACCAACTGTAGCATTTTATTTGGATTACCTGCTATTTATACATAGAATTATGGGTACTACAGACTGCTGTTATTTTCTTTTTTAATTATCTGGAACACTCATCCATCATCAATCTATTTCTCTTCTTTTTTTTTTTTTTAATCCTAGGTTCATATTTCATTGGAATTTTTTGGTACCTTTTCTTTTTACAGGATTGTCAGTGATTGTAAAATGCCCTTGGCAATCAGCTAGTCCTAGTTCAACAACACAGATAATCTTGTCATATCAGAGTTAACCCGATGTCTTTGAGTGGAAGAGTCCCAATTTCTCCTCAGGCTCATATACAGTTGCTCATTGCTTAAAGTGAGGTTTTTATCTGTATTAATTTATTTGGGGAATGAAAGATGGGAACAAGTATGTTGAGGCAGGAGGAGGAAAAGGTGATGCTGTGTTTTGTGTTTCTTCGTGTTTTTTCAGTTGGTTCAATAAAGTCCAGAAACCACTTTTAATAGGGTATATTTCCAAAGGCTTGTGTTGGAAATAGTTCCATACAGTCCTTTGTTTGCTGAAAGTACGTACATCTATCTTCTGTACAGTGTAGTCTTTTCTGAGCTTTTAAAATTAAGGGTTGGATGCTCCTCTCTGTGATGGCATTGACTTTGCTGGGAGCTGGTCTGTCCATGCAACCTGATGCTTTTCTGCCTTGCTCTTTGAAAATTTTATGAATTCCAGTGCAGCATATTATTAAAGTGCATGTTTATCTTTAACCTTACTGAATCTAACCCAGTTCTGCAGAGCTCTTAAGATGATGCTAGGTGCATTTCTGGGTCTGGGCCTTACAGGTGTCCAGGGAATAAACCTTAGCAAATGAGAATGACAGCAATTCATGCTTCTAGGACACAAAGTGTAAATGATAATACAGAAAACAAGTGGGGCAGGTTCTTTTCTTTTCTATTTATTTATTCGTGCTTAAGAAACCACCAGCCATCTCTAGCAAGAGGAAAAGCAGCATTTGTAAACAATTTATAGAAGAGTAGAGTGACTGCCTGAATTTTGATTCCTGTTTTTTAAAAACATTTAATTGTTTACAATTAAGCAGTCCTATTTGAATAATTCTGTTACATTTTATGTACATTTTTAAAAGATGAAAGCAAAAGCTTAAGCTCACTCTTCTCCTGGCTTTACTGACATACCAAAATGTTGTTCTGTTGGTTATTTTCTTGAGAATATTTAGCTGGTAGAATTAAATATATGGATATTTTGCTTTAAGTTATCTACAGATTTTTAAAGTATCTGCAGGTATTTTAAAAGCTCTGTAGGTCTTTGATATCTGTGCTCAGGTAATTTTACACAAAGGAAAACAAATCTAAGGTAAATTTTAGATAGGAGCCTTAATCTTGGGTGGGACTAATGCTAAATGATTGTCATGGAGCATTCTTGCAGACTTGATGTCTTACGCTTTTTAGCCAAAAGTGATTACCATCTAAGGTGTCCATTCGTTATTCGGTTACTCTCTCCAGTCAGTACCTTAAGTCTATTGTTTCAAATTTTTTTTAGGGTTTTGTTTTTTTGTGGTTTTTTGTTTTTTTTACAAAACATATCAGCAGATTCTTCAGGGAACTTCTTTGTGGATGGAGAATTTGCAGTTTATCTTCCCACTGTTGCAAATTGGCAGATCGTATGCATGCACTGTTTATTCAGTGGCACTGGAAAGTGATGAATTTGCAGAATTAACAATTCTATGAATCCATACGAAATTCTTGATGTTGTATATTCAATGTGTTGTACTGTTTATATAACATAATCCATGTTTTAGGTCCGTTCTTTTCTGTTCTAGTCAGTCCTTTCAATGTTGACAGCATCCCGTAAAATTTAAGTATATGTTGAATTGTCCCAGCCCTGCCTCAACCTTATGAAGCCATATTGTATTTTTTTGATGACATGTACATCTGTTTTATGCATTTGTACATGTGATGTAAATCTGAAGTATTTTTAACAATGTGTGCCTTTAAAGTGATTTAAAGTAAACAGCAGTATGTTCTATTATATAAAAAATAAAATATTTTAACCATCGTTTCTGTTGAAGGTATTTATTTTCCTAATTAACCAGTATTTTTACTGAGAGCAAATACTGGTTAGCTACATCTACTACAGGATAATTCCACCATCTAACACATTTTCCTGGAGAACATTAGTTGAACTAATTACCTCCTGATGAGGGGCACCTGAGTGTAATGCTGAAGCAGGGTAACTAGTTTCTCTACTTACCACGTGTAACTGGTTAAGGGAAAAGCATGAGTTTCCCTGACCTACTGAACACACAGAGAGACTGCTCAATGTGAGAACTTAAATTCAGAGTCCAGAGTTAGACGTGGTGAGCTGATTTTGTTGTTGCCTTTCTGTTCGTGTCTCCAGTGCTCAGTCTTGCAAGGAGCTGACAGCTGTAGTCCCAGTCCAACAAAGCACTCCAACATTGGCTTCACATTGGGCACAGTCCTTTGTGCTTAAAGTGCTGTCTTCCATGTGGGAAATAAAGATCCTTTAAGTGCAAAAGATGTTGAAAGAGTGGCAAAGAGCTTTATCTTTCAAATTGACACAGGTAAATCAATATGACCATTACTTAAAAAAAAGATTTTAATACAAAGACCCTGTATGATAAGCTGTATGCCATACAGATAATGTACCATCTGTTTGTACCCTTTGTCAATCAGTAGTCCATCTTTTTTGATTGTGTGTACAGCAAAATGCAGTCCTTTTTTCCTTGATCAGGCAAAGTTCCCTCCAGTTGCAGTTGGAGCTGTCGCTGCAAAGAATTGCTGGTTAAACCATTTAGGTGGAACAAAAAACTTGGAATGCTGTAGTCCTGTACTGTCCCTGGGAGTGGCAGAGGACGCTGCACAGCAGCTCGGCTCTGGAGCCGTGCTTGGTCACAGCCTCGGGTGGTGCCCAGCAGCTGCCGGCTTTGGGGGAGTATCGTTCACCAGCATTACATTGCACACTGCTGGCCCACGTCACATTTGAGGTGTCTTTTCTATGCCAAATACTGAACAAATTTTAAAAATTGACTTTTTGAGGTGGATTAAAATGTCTGTGTTTCCACTGGAAGCTGTATTTCTGTGTGTATTGTAAAACGTCTAAAAAACTAAGAAATATATCAAGTTACCTCAAAGTGCCAGGCAGTGGGAACTACACATGGAAAAGAAACAGCACATTTTCACTTGTGTAACTCTAAGATACTCATGTATGTATTTTCCTGTTTCTTTTTAAAGCTGAAATAAACTTTAATTTTAGACTTGAGTGTTTTAAGACTGACATTTTTGTAAGATGTAGGAGCTTTCAAGTATTGTCAGGAGAAGGGTCACTTATGTGGGTCTGACTGATGGACAGACTTCAGTGGGGGGCTGAGCCCATGCTGTGGAAATGCACATGGAAGACATCAAGCACAGGACAAAAGTAGCTCCAAAGATACACAGCTGAAATCAGTCTACTGACTCTGGGTGAAAAAACGCACCAGCTGTGTGTATCCTCACGCCAGCAGGTCTTGTCCACGTGTACATGAGGACACAGGAACAGCTGAAGCAGCTGTCCTGTTCGGCAGCTGCCAGCTGAAGAAGCTGGCTGGAGGTTGTGTAATTATCTCCTCCCCTTGTCACTTGCCTTGTGCCTGCTGCAGAGTGGAGCTTTCTATATTCCAGGGAGGGAATAGCAGCAAAGATGGGGCTACCCTTACTCTCTCTCCCAGCGGAGGAAAGGCTGGGAGCTGGGGTGTGTGCTCTTTTCCATCACAAGACCTTGCTTGTCCTTTGAGTCCTGACACCTGGCCTGGCTCTGGCTACTCCTTGCTAGCTCCCTGCTGGGGGTGACTGCACTGCAAAGTGAGCAAACACTTGTTTTTGCTTGTTGGATGTTTTGTCTGTCTGATTGTGTAGTATGACACGGAAAAGCTCTAGTGATGATAGGGGCAGGGGGAAAGATGCACACAGCTACTTTCACTGTTGCCTTATCCAAGATACTTGGTACTTGTATATCATGACTAATGCGTGAGGGAAAGTGGGAAGGATCAGACTTAGAAAAAAAATCCCAGCTAGGTGACATTCTTTCAGTGGTAAGATGACCCTGATTCTGGCTACAGAGGTTATCTACAAACTGGACAAAGTAATGAAAAGTGGTATCTGATTAGACTGGGACAATTATTAACGTGTTGTGTCTCTGCAGCGTCTAAGCTGTACATCTACTTTTTCCAGGGCCAGCAGGAGTGTTCTGTTCCGGGACCCGTGTCGGCAAGCCTGCTCAGGGCTTTAAATTAGTACAACCTGCAAGGTTGCTCAGGGCTTCAAATTTGTACAAGCGCGACAGGGTTCTGGGTGTGCATCACCTGCCACTGAGCAGCTCCTCTCCCTCTCCCTGCTGCCATCACCTTGTTGTCTCTCTGTTATGGTTACACCCCAGCTCTTCAGAGCTGAGACTGACTTTGAGTTTAGCTGGAAAGTACAACTAATAGTAATAATGTAGTGCCATCTACTGTCTGCAGATGGTTTACCTGCTATGTCCGGGTTTAAGTGGAGGCATCCACTGGACCCTTCAGAGAAAGCAAGTGTGCACACCGTGGAGAGTTTGGTCTTGACCCACAACTGAGGTAGCTGCTATTAACTGAAATAACACAAAATAGAAGAATTCTGAATAAGTACTGACTTTCGGCATACATTCGTCTATCTTTTTTCTTCCTGTGGGTCCAGCCCCCCCGCGGCCTGCCGCCGGCCGCCCCTCGCGACGCCTTCCAGCAGGCGGAGCCGCCCCGACCGGGCCAGGTTTCATCCGCGCGGGCCCGGCCGCGCTCCCCTCCCCGGGNTGGCTCTGCGCTCGCTGCCCGTGGACGCCTCGGAGGAGGGCGGCCCGCGGACCGTGCCCGGCGCCTGCTTCGTTCGGGTGCGGCCCAGCCCGCTGCAGAACCCGCGGCTCGTGGCCATGTCGCTGCCGGCGCTGGCGCTGCTGGGGCTGGAGGCGCCCGCGGCCGACCCGGCGGAGGCCGAGGCCGAGGCCGCGCTGTTCTTCAGCGGGAACCGGGTGCTGGCGGGCGCGGAGCCCGCGGCGCACTGCTACTGCGGCCACCAGTTCGGCAGCTTCGCGGGGCAGCTGGGCGACGGCGCCGCCATGTACCTGGGCGAGGTGCTGGGCCCGGGGGGCGAGCGCTGGGAGATCCAGCTCAAGGGCGCCGGCATCACCCCCTTTTCCCGGTAAGGCCCGGGCGGGACGGGGCCGGAACAGCCGGCGCGGCGCGGTTTGGGAGGAGCAGCGCCCGGTGGCCCGTGCGTGGCTGGGGCGCTGCGCGGGAGGACGGGGACGGACTCGCCGGCCCGCAAATGGCATTAGCCAGGGGCCGGTGAGGCAAAGGTCATCCCTTAAGCCCTCGTGGCTGTTTGTTTTTTGCTTAACTTTGGCAGCAGCGAGTGTAATGCTTAAATGCCAGATCAGGAGGTGGCAAAATTTCCTGCTGGAAAACAAGAGAGTGTAGCTGCATCTCCTTCAGGTGGCATGTTACTTCTGTCCCTGGTTATCCTCCTGTGCGGGTTTCCCCCTTTGGGAGGATGCAGACCATGATGACAGTGGGAGAGCAGGGGGTAATTGCTGCCCATGCAGATGGTGTTTAAGTGTGGGTGTTTGGTGTTTAAGTGTGGGTGTTTGGTTGTGCTGCTGGTCCTTCTCCCCGCTCTTCCCAGCTGTGGGAGGGAATAGTAGAAAAGTCCCCAGAATGGCATATTGACCAAATTCCTGCAAAGGATGGGTATCTTCATTAGTCACATTAGCCTTTAAATACTTCAAATATTTCAAGTAATTTTTCCCACTTGGACTTTCCATATTTTCTGTCCCAGCTCTACACAGGCTCAGTAACACCTTAGTTTCATGTGCTTCATGTCCACTGAAGGCCTTTTTCGGGTCTGTGAGGGTTAAGGAAATCACAGTGAAAATCCCACATGTGGTGGCAACTTTGTAGATCTGCCCTGGGCAGCTCTCCTGCTTGCCTGTGGCTTTGGAAGTGCTGGGAGTGTGAGCTGAGAACCACTTGTGTCTGTTCCATTTGCTTAGTATCTGTTAAATAAGCCAGTTTGTTGTCTGTCTGTTCAGGTGGGTTTTCTTTTTAGTGCAACTGTTGTGCATGCTCATATTTAGGACCCCATTTCTAGATTGCTTACCCAGAAAGATTCAAAATAATATTTTTCATTATATTTCATTTAATTAAGAGGAAACCATTGACTTGATATACAATAAAATAGCTATAGCTGTCCAAATTTTTAAGATTTTTGGAAAGACTATTGCATCAATAAAACCAACATAGTTAATGATTAGAAGGGATATGTGTACCTGGAAGGTTTATTGTGTGCTCTTCATTGCAAGATGTTTTGTCCATCTAATTGAACGTTAACAGAAGTTTGAAGGTCCAGCTTTTCTTTTCTCTTCTGCCACTACTTTTCTGTGTGACCATGGACAGAGTGTGCTGCTTCCAGGCTTTTATTTCCCTACTGCTACAGAGGAGACAGGAGTTCCTGCCTTTATAGCCTAAAAGCTCTCCATGTCTTCTTGCTGCAGACAAGCTGATGGTCGGAAAGTCCTGCGGTCGAGCATTCGGGAGTTCCTGTGCAGCGAGGCCATGTTTCACCTGGGAATACCAACAACACGGGCTGGCACGTGCGTGACGTCCGACTCCAGAGTCGTTCGCGACATATTTTATGATGGGAATCCAAAAAATGAAAGGTGTACAGTTGTTCTGAGGATAGCCTCTACATTTTTAAGGTAGAGGCCTATTTGGTTGATCTGTTTTGTTTTGTTTTGTTTTTTTCTTTAAAACTAAGCAGTCTTTTAAAATACCATTTTAAGTGTATTTCCCTAACAGCACCGTTTGTGTGTTTCTTGTTCTGGAGGCTTGGAACTTCTTTTGCTGGACTGTAGGAAGCTGCTTTTCTTGCTCAGCAGATGGGGTGGACTGCTGTCTTTGCACTGAAACAGATAAATAATAGGGATGTTGGCCCAGTAGAAAGAAGGAGTAAGTTCTGCAGACAGGAGAAGAGATTTTTCATGTTTATTCCTGTACAGAATATGTGATTTATTTTTTTTAATAGTAGTAGTAGTAGTGGTGGTGGATTATAGCTCTATCCTTAATTCCAATTCTAATGTAGTACTGTGAAAGTTTGGGTGTACTTTGTCTGCCTGAGAAGTGTATGAGGTTCCTGCTCCAGCAGAAACTAGCAGGCGTTTCAGGAAGTTGCATTGCTTCCTCTCAAGTTACAGAATATTAGGGGAAGGTGAGGTATAAGGAATATGCACTTTCATATGTATATGTATATTTGCGTGCATTCCTCTGTGTTTGCATATCTGGAAAATATATCTGGTATGCCTGATGTACAGTCTGATATTTAAAATAAGTCCAACTCGTACATATTTCCAGGATAAAAATTTTTCAGTAGGAGGAGTTGTAAGAAACTTTAATGAGCTGGTGTTCAGTACTGGCAGGGTTGGTCATTTTAGTTACATGTGGATGTAGGAGCTTCCTTTCACCAAGTCACTGAGCCTCACCGCATTCAGTGCAGGAATCTTGCAGGACTTTTCTCTCAGTCACTTGAAGAATTGGTGTTAAGTGATGAAGTGCAATTTACTGTTATTGTAGTAACAGTAAATGTTTTTATTACATGCAATATCAAAAAAAAATGATGTTAATAGTGTAAGATAATTCTCAGACGTGTTTTTATTTTGAAACAGATTTGGCTCTTTTGAAATTTTTAAACCCCCTGATGAATACACTGGACGCAAGGGTCCCAGCGTTAACCGAAATGATATTCGAATACAGATGCTTGATTATGTGATCAGAACTTTCTACCCAGAAATCCAGGAGGCTTATTCAGACAACACTGTTCAGAGGAATGCTGCTTTCTTCAAAGAGGTAAGGAAGATCAGATTCCCTTCATAAATCCATACCAGTCATCTTTAGGAACTTCATCTGCAAGCACAGATGGCTGGAGTCAGTTAATACTTTGTATCATTCAACTGTCTGAACTCTTCTTTGAAGAAAGCATTCCTAGTAGACCCGCTTATTGATGAAAGCACTGCTGATATTGATCTAACCAGTGAAAGCAGTTTAACCTTCCTAATGGTAAATCATGATTTCCCTGCTTAGGGGAAGCTTCCAAAGGCTTGTCTTCATTTTCTGGGACTATCTTAGCCTGTGAGAGGGAGTTCTGGCTCTGACTGTCAGATGATGAGTTGATGGAGCTGAGACATTACTTACAAGGCATCGTTTTGTAAAGTACTGAGAATGCTGAGTCTCATTTTCCAAATTACAAATAGGAATGTTGTCTGCAAATCAGTTTAACTTCGGACTTCAGAACTGAAATGTTTAAAGGCAGTTGAGCACTCTTATAACTAGCCAGCAAACGGAGTAATTAAAAATACCAGTGTCTAATACTTGACTAGTCTGTCTGAAAGCTGTTGTGGTGCTTTGAAATCTGAAGTGATCTGGTATGGACTGAGGAAATGGCTGCAGCATGGTCTACTTTCATAACAGATGAGAGGTCAAAAGCCAGACTTGGTAGCTGACATTCTATGATTTGGTTTTGTGCCTTTTTTTTTTCTTTAGCACAGGCCATGCATACTTGCATTAGTTCTTCAAAGCAAGCTGTGGCTTGGTTCACCACTATGTTCCAAAGAATTTAACTCCACTGGACAAGCCCTTTGTGTGTGAACAGTTAGGGTTGATGAGGAGATATGTGGCTTGTCACTCACTCTGTGTGTGTCCAGCTCTGTAGCTGATGGCATGTTTACTTCCTGATTGCAGAAAAGTCATGGGACTTGGGAATCTGTGGATGTGTGTGTGTGTGTTTGCCCAGTCCTGCCTCTTTCTGCTTCTGTCTGCTTTTCCTGGCCCAGTTCCTATTGGTTTTCTTCTCCTTCCCCCCACCCCTATTCCTAGCATCCTTTTCTCATTTCCCCAGATCCATTTTTTGTTTGTTGTGCTCCTCGTGCCACTGCTTGTCCACACTCCATGTCTATGCTATCATTGCCTCCTCATGTTTTCTCTCATCCTTAGTGGAGACTTTCCGGACTTTTTCTCCCTCTGAAAATCATCCCAGTCTATTCTCTAATGGAACAAACACATCCATTAGCAGGGAACTGCTGTCACTTCAACTCTGTCTTGTTTTATCATTCTTTCTGCACTGTGAAGGAAATGGAGGAAAAAAGTACAGGTGATTGCATTTAGCAGCACTATCTGGAACGCAGACATCATTATCTGTACTTCTCAAATAATTTGTAGCTGTTGTTTAAATTTAAATGAGCACGTCCTTCAGCTGACAGTCTTAGTTATATATACACCATACTTGCCTTCTGGTTTGGCTAGCTGTAGAAAAATGTTGATCAAAAATAATAAAGATCAAAGAGGATGCAGAACTGTCTCTTCATTATCAAAATACCTGTCTTTGAGTGGCACCCAAGCTTTAGTTGCTTTTGGGCACTCTCATCAGGCAGATTTCTTTTTACCAGTACCCTGGTGGTGTGCAATGCATCCGTACAAGGACTGCCTTACCACTGGAGTGCTTTCATCCCAATCCTGGTGACCAGGATTTTTTCATTTTTAAATGTTACATTTTCCTGGCACAGAGCCATTGTGTAGGGTGTGCCTCTCTTACTGGTTCATGGCCTAGGTAATCAGTTTTGGACACATGTACCTGGCTGCTGGCTTCCAGCTGCCCCATGAATCAGCATTCAGGAAAAATGGGTAAAGTACCTACTGTGCAAATATTGGAAGAATTAGAAGTGTGGGATCTCAGGGTGAACCAAAAGGTTCTGTTCCATGCATCATTTGTGGTTTTCTACCACAATGACTACCTGTCAGGGCAAGACTTGTCTAATTTCTCTTCTTCACTTGACTGCATGTGCTTTTTAAAAAAAAAGGTAGAAAAATCCTGGATTTGAACACAAAGGCATAGAAACATCTAATGAAACAATTTGTAGATTATTTTTTGAACCTTAATGAAATACAGTTACACTGCAGCATGGAGCAAATAGTTGTTTTAAATTTCTGTGCATTGTTAGCTATTTGGGAAGAAGGATGATTTTATCTATGAAAATAATTTGATTTGAAAGTTCTACTGAATGGCTATGCAAAATTTTTACTTAGAGCAATTTAGTAAAGTATTTGCAGCTAGTTTTATTTAAAAAACATGTTAGCTTCCTGACTTTTAGATTTTTAGTGTTGTAGTTGACAGGTGGGTTAATGTATTTAAATAACTAGGACTGCTTTAAAATGTTATACTGTTTATTTGAAGGATGTGGCACATGGAGTGATTTTAGT
>WAAG01071368.1:0-34137 GCA_013390105.1 Tichodroma muraria | reverse complement strand
TAGGCAACGGTTGGCTGCTATCCAAAAACCTCATGGTAGCCGTAGTTCTATGCCATAAATTACAGAGCACTTTGGGATCATTAAGGATGACAGTCTCTCAAGGTGTAGTGATTCATACCCCACTTGGATGTTTAAATACTTGTCCAGTTGAAGACAGTTCACATTAGGCCTTGAACTTACTTGATGGTGAGCAATTCTTCGTGCCGTTGTTTGCACGCTGCATTAGGAGGGCTGGGCTGTCTCTGAGCTTGGTACGTCCAAGAATTTAATAATCAAATAACAGCATTCATAGACAGTAAAGTCAGGTTGGTTATTTCTGTAGTGCTCATCACGGAGACAGCTTCCCAGTTTGTGTTCTTGCCGTTCTTATTCCTGGACTTTCCTTTCTTTTGCCCAGGTTCTTGCATGGTTTCCAATTCTCTTGCTGTGACTACTTTCTGCTATTGGCAGCAACGTAATTTAGTTGTATTTTAAGGAACAAGTGTGGGATCAGAACAGGACAACTGATCATTGAGTGTACCTCAGAACTGCTTTGCTGTGAGTACTTCAGAAGGGCTGCTTTCAACCTAGATTCTTTGTACTTTTCTCAAATTCATGGCATATATACGAATTTCTGCAATAAAATCTTTGTATACACAGAAATGAGAGGGATCCTGTCTTCATTGATAAGCAGGGCAAAAGTAAGGGGAAATGGTTTTGTCTGTAACTCCATCAGTGTGAACTTAATGTATCAAACATTAACAACCTCTAATTGTAATGTCTTTATACCGAAGTCAAGTGAAGAAAACTCATAAAGGGTTGTCATGGGCTTCAGGTTTCCTGAAGGATAACTTTTGTATAGTGGGTGACTTGTTTGACTGGAAAATCTGCTTTGATATATTTGGTCTTCTCTATACAAAATAGAAATACTCTAAATTGAGCATTAAGAGATATCTTTTCTCAGTCATAGACAGTAATCCAACAGTATTCCCACGGTCAGTGGAAGTGGCAGCTCCAGAGCTGCCACAGCTGAAGAATCTGATTTCCTTTCTTGGAGAGGAGAAAAGGCACTGCTGCTTCCTCTGTGCTTGTTGATGTGAGGAGCATTGTAGGCGTTCCATGCTGTGGGAGAAGAGAAGCCCCAAGGGAGAAGAAAGAACTTTTTTATTTTCCTTAGGTTGAATTGCATTCTGAAACAAATTGTGCACCTAAATTCATGTGTTAATGATGTGCTCTCCATCATAGAAACTCATGGGAAGAAGCATATTTCACTTTGTTTTTCAAACCTACGCTTAATTCAATTTAAAAACTATGCAACAAGATTGTACAGGAAATCTGAAAAGATTGAAAGGCCAGGAATTTCTAATGTGGTCCCATCAATTCTTTCAGTGGAATATTACTCAGCAATTTCAAGAAGCACCCTGAAGCTTAATACATGAAAAATGGTGAAATAAAGAGAGTAAAGGCCAGACGTAGCAGTTGCTGTTTCACAAACAGAAGTCTGTTGACTTATGCCCAGTGTAATCTGAAGTAAATGTTCTCTGTAAGTAGATGTTCGGTAAGATGAAGTTGGTGATAAGAACAGAGGATCTCTTGGTTGTTTATATAAAATGTAAAATTAGAGTGAATCTGTTGCAGAATGTCAGTATAACAACTGTATAAGCATCTGTTAACAGATACATTCTTTGGAGCACTATATAACATTCGGTTGCCTTTTAAGAACAGTCCTACTTGCTCAGAAAGGACTGAGCCTTGCTGTTTCAATAAAATCGTATTTTACTTCAGTGAAGTGCAAATTTAACTGTTCAGAAATGGTCTGTCTTCTCTTATACTAGTAAAAAAAAAAAGAAAAAAAGAACTCTCCAGACTCTGACAGTCTATTTTTGTAGATGCCAATTTGTGATAAGAGTTAGAAAGTGTTATCACCACACAGACAGCACCTGTTAATTGCCTAAATAATTCAGGCTTAAATTATGCAGGCTTCTAAAACAAGGACTTGCCCTAGCAAAAGCAATAAGAAAATATGTACTTCAGGATAAATCCTGAATAGGCTTCCTGCATTCCTATTCCTCATTTTTAATGTTTTTGTTGTGATTTGAACAGCAAGTAAATGCCTAAACTTGAGAACTATTACTTCAGAAGAAGGTTGGGTTGGGTTTGGTTTGGTTTATTTTCCAGTTTGCCTTTTATATTGGCAGGGGCTTAAAATGTTAATTAGCCAGGAAACCGTGTGCCAGCAGTCCTGTAGGACAACTTGTAGGTGGTTAAGCTATATCTCAGTCTGTCTTTCAGCACATGAAGTGTTACTTGTAGATAATAAAATCTTGGCCCTATACCTAATCCCTATTTGAAGTGCAGTTTAACTTGTATTCCCAGTTGTTACAAGCATGTCATACACAGATTTGGCAACAGTTAAAAAGCGCCTTTAGGAATAAAAACTAAGGTTAAGTTTTATTTTACTTGTAATATTATTCTAGTTGCAATTAAATACATTCTTTGGGCAAATAGGTGTTGTTCTTCAGTTGATAAAAGTGCCTTATGAAAAAAAAAAAGCAAGTCTAGTAGACAAAGACAGGATCTTGGATATCCTGAGTGAGTACAGTAGTGGTGGTAACCTGTGTGTTCAAGGAAGGACTTGCAAGACCAGAAATGTGCTTAATCTTTCCAATTTTTCTAGTGGTTTTAATGAAGGATTGCTTCTACCTGCAAACCTCCCTACTCATGTCCTCATTGCTATAAATAGAATCCTGCCATCAGTTATGTAATGTAAAAAAACTGCCACAATTGTTAGTACGTGTGGTTTGGGGTTTGAATGTTTTGTTCTTTAGTTAGTGTAGTCTGTTTGTTGTACTTTCAGGTTATCTGGGCCTAAAATATTCTGTCAGTAGTGGACCAAGAGAAAGTTATGCTCAGGTGTAGGCATTGAAGCACATAAGGTGTATTTAGGCTGAGTGTTTGCAGGACAGACACGGAACTTTGCAAATGTGTTTCTAACCATATAAATGCCAAAAAGCATTTCAACACTTCTCTTTTTGGCATTTATAAATGGATGGATGGAGAGCCCTGCAGCTGCTCCAAAGGGTCTGCTGAGAAAGCTGCTCTGAGCAGAGCCAAGGGCTGCTGTACCCACAGTCACACACGCCACAGCGAGGTCGGCACAGACGGACGGGAAGGGTCCCTGTGTAGGGTTCCCTGCGAGGTTTGTTACGGACTCACCGGAGGAGCCCGGCGTCAGAAGCAAACTCACGCTGAAGGGAACCAGGGACAAAAGCCGAGATTACGATGTAGGGTCTCGGTCTCGGGTTAAGTAAGTTCAAGGGCCAATGGTCAGGGGCAGAGGGGAGGTCCAAGGGCAGTGACCTCTAGAAACTGGGGCTGGTTGTGGAGGCAGAACAATAGGGTACTTTAGTGGGTGTGGTTTGGGAATTTTGGTGTATCCATCCTGATCTGCTTGAGCATATTTAATAAGTTTGTAACTCAGCTAACTTGGGGAAATGATGCTTGTGGATATGCAGGAGTTAAAAATGGACGGCTCTGAAGTCCAGTTACTGCCAGCCTGTGAACAGACCATTTTATAAGACACCTGTGTGGAAGGTGATCTACTGCACTGTGAGATCCAGAGTTTCTGTGTTGTTCTGGTTGTGCTGTGTTGTACCACGTGGCAAACCCTGGTGCTGCCATTACTGCCCCAGCCTGGCCACCTCATGTCACTGGCTCCTGTTGGTGATGCAGCCTCAGAGACCTGCCCGTCACCCGTACAGTTGTAGGTGCTGAGCAGACCACTTCTGAGAAGCTTGGGGTAGGGTCGTGTGGCGTATTGGATAAAGAAATATCATTTCACAGCTCTCTCTGAAGGCAAATATAACTAACTGTTAAAAAGAACACAAGCTCATCAGATGTTAAACGGCAGAACAGCTGTGGGTGTCATAGCTTGTGGCTTTCAGCTGAACATATGGCATAAAATGGTGTGGCTGACTCCAAAAATCACTTTTAAATATTGACACTGCCTTTGATCTTTCTTTCTTTAGTCAGTGAATTTTGTCAATTTTGAGTTGGTCTACTTTGGTTGGAGGAAAAATGGAAATAACTGAATTCTTTGTGTTTTAAACTAAATAAAACATTGCTTTCTTATTTTAGGAAAGTTCTCTCTTTTTTTTCCAGGACCTTCCGAAACTGTAAAGGTTCTAGTCACTGCCAAACTGTTCCATTGTAAAAATGCTTATAGTGTTAGAAAATAAACAACCAGAAGGATGCAGCTTATTAGAGATCCTTTTAACCAACTTTTAATTAATGCTATCTTCTGAAGTAGGAATGAATACCTTCTTCTGAAGAAAAGAATACCTTCAGCACAGGCAGATTTCTTGGCTCTGATATGTGAGAGAACACAGCCTTTGTTGTGTCAGGAGAGTTGTTCCTGCATTATTGGCTGAGGGTAGCTCTTAGAGAATCTGGTGGTCCATCTCAAAAAAAATAAAAGCTTGCAAAATTAAAAAAGCATTAAGTAAACTCAATACACAAGCAGCACAGCATTGAAAGTTACTAGAATTCAGAAATAAACTCACTTTTTATTGGTCCAAATGTCTGCAATTTAGGCATCTCTTAGAACTAATGTAACATAATGATTGTCATCTGTAGTAATAAACTTTTCTAATATGTGCAAGTCTTTCCCAAGAGATGGCCCCTGATTTTTTTTCTCTTTGGGAAAGGAAGAGGGAGGGAGAAGACTGTGGGTTTTGTGGAGGGGGGATTTGGTTTGCATTAGGCATGATACAAACACAGAATTGAAAAATTTTGAGGCAGCTTGGCACCAGATGTTCTTTAGCAGCAAGGCAGGCTTTTCTGCTAATATACAACTCTTTTGACACTGGCTTTAGACTTTAAAATTTAGAATTTTTCTCTTTAAAAGTCAGTAAGATTTCTAAGGAGTGCCAAAAATGGTACCTAATAAGTTCAGTTCTCTGGAAATTAGATTGTTAAATATAATTAAATTGGTAGGTTCCTCATAACTAATATAAGCTGCATTTGATGCCAGGGATATTACCTCACCTGTATGAATATTTTTAAGAATACTTTGTTCCTGAAGCAAATAAACATCCTTTACATCCCTAGAGGAAGAAGGATGATGCATTTCAAAGTTGGCTTGGAAGAAAGAGAGCATCAGATTTGAGAGAAGGGGATAAATGGAGTAGAAAAGAAATAACAGACTGTATAATAATCTTACAACAAGGACTCTTACAACAAGGTTCTTGAAAGAGACCCTCTAGATATAGCAGGACTTGACAAGTAAATCTAGGTCTTTATTAAAAACTGACTTTTTAACATTGTATAAATATTTTTTAGCTGTTTGCTTCATACCAGCAGAAATCCAGTGGGTGTATGGATTGATCTTGCATCTGGTCTTCTTCAAAGTGAGAAACTCCAAAGCCTTTTTCCCAGGGTTGTGGTACCTATTAGATGATTGGAGAGACAAATTGGGGCGAAGGCCAAAAGCATAAGATTTGGCATACAAAAGGCAGGAAAGGTAGTTTATAATCTGTTTTGAACTACTCCATGTCCTGTGTCTTTGCAGCGGATCCTCTGTTATTCTTTTCAGCCTGACTGTAGATCATCCTTTAACTTTCATAAATCTTATTTTAGTGAGTCTTTGTTTCCTGTTAATCTACTACCTGAACAATGTACCGGAACATCCACAGTGAAAGAATCAATCTGTTCTGCTATATCCTGAATACTGCATTTGCATAAATAATCTCACTGTACTTTGGTAACCTCAAAGTTACTTTAGCAGCATAAGTGCTAAAGAGCATCTACTCAAACTACCTCTATTCCTCACAAAATAATTATTTTTGTAAGAGCTGTATCAGACATTGTATTCTCGTACTTGATTAGAGACTGGCAATTGTTCTTATCTTTTGATTCTTTTATATACCCTTTATACCTGTCTAGGTATAACTCAGTTATTGTGTTGTCCTACAATGACTGAAGCACAAATGGAAGTGGAAGACTAGATGTTCAACTTGCTTATAGTTACTTAGTTGCAGTTAATTATATGTATATGCTGTTTTAAAAAATGCTCTGATATGATGCTATTTGAGGCTGTAAACTTTTAAAAATTGCTTTAGTGGGTCAAGGTTGAAAATTGGGATGAGGACTATAATTTCCAAGGCTATAACTGAGAACAGTTGTAGATGCAGAGCAATTCTGTGAGCTGTGCCTGTGGGCCTTGTTCAGTGGGACCTGACATCCAGAGACCCCATGATTCTGTTTGACTCTTACAGCATGGGCCTTGCTGTACAGGATCTGGTGGTCTTTCCCAGTGCTGTTAATTCTTCTTTGCTCCTTGGTTTTGCAAACCAGCAGGATGCTGTTATCTTTTTCCTCTTCACACCAGAGGTGGTGCTTGTCCTACAAAGGCATAACTTTTCCCCTAACCTTCTTCACTGCTTATTCAGAGCGTGGCTAATCTCATAAGAGGGTACAGGGCCTGATTCCTAATGGAGTTTTGCACTGGAATAAGCAGAATTAACTGTATGGAGTACCTCCAAAACTGTGGTAGAGAATGATCAGTACTGTCACTTCCCTGGATTTTGGGAAAGGCAGAAGGGAGATCCCTCTGTTTCAAAGGAACTACTACCTAGACTGTAGAATTTATAGAAATTTTGCCCAAAACAAAATACATATAAATAAATCTAAAGAAGTCATTCTCTCTTCCCCCTTTTTATAGCAATATAATTTCAAGTGCCTGTTCCAGGAAAATAAATTCCATATGTAAGAATGGGAAACATCTCACTTCAACGGCCAAATTCCTTTGATGACTTTGAAAATTTTCTTTTTGGAAGTCCCTCCTCCTTGTTTCCTGTATGGGTAGGTGCATTGGAACTATTCTTTCCGTGCTGTGTTGTTTGTTCCTCTCAGGAATTCCTCGGCTACGCTTCACTCACATTGAAAGCACTCTTCTGTCAGAGAGCTTGGTTGCAGGCAAGGAGCAGTGAACATGTTAAAGGCAAGCTGGCCAATGCCAGCTTGATGGTTATCCTTAACACTATGCATAGAATTAGTCTGCCATGACCAAATTACTGTATTTTCTTTAGACCTTTCAAGTTTCCACTCGGATTGGCAACAAGCTACAGCTCTGCTCATTGCTGGAGCCTCTTCCTCTTAGGTGGACATACATCTTTTCCCATTCAACTTTATCAGCTGAATAGAATTTAGAAATTTTCCAACACCAAGCTGTCCTTGTCTGTAGCCCAGTGAGAGTTACAGGGAACGGATTAACTGAGCTATCCTTTACTTCACATATGTCATTCCCTGGCATGTGACTGTTATCTAACCAGCAGCAATAAATGTTTTAGTGTGCCCAAATAACACAGCTCCATGTACTGTGCTCATTACTAAAACATAAAACTTAGTAGTGCCCTTGCCACACTGGCAGTGCTCTAAGATTTATGTCACCAGCACCTCATTAAGAAACCTCTAAACTGTGATTTTCACTTAGCAAAGATGGTTTAACAAGTCCACAGTACACTGAAGTATCTCCTTTGAGCAGAAACTGTTTGCCAGTCACAACTGGCATTTCTAGCAGCACCACCCCATCTCATCAGGACAATGAGGGAGGGGGAGCAGGTGGCTCTCTGGGGGCAGTTCCATGTTTTAACCCCCTCACAAGGCATATTGGCCTGTAATACTTATTTAATGTTAGTATTGAGCATTTTGCTAAGGATGCGGTTGATGTATGGGAGGCAGAAGTAAGGAAGCTGTTGTTAAGGAATATAAGGGGTTGCAGATGCATTTACACCTAAGGAATAGCATTTTGTCTAAAATGATGGTAAAGACTAAACTCATTTTCAAGTTGGGACAGTTGGGGAGTGCAGAGGAGGAGCAAGAGCAGTTCTGAGGGTTTGTGTCTTGGAGGTTCATGTGCCAGCATAGCTGCTGAGCTCTGGGACCTTTTAACATTTGAGCCCCACCTCATTCACTCCATCCTGCTTTTGCCATATTAGTTGTTTCTTGTGCTGTGGTAAGCTCCTCATGGCAGTGGCACCTCTCCTGTGTCCACCTGTCACACTTGATCCCACGTGTCCTGGCACTCAGATAACAGATGAACAGTGAACATCTGAGTGGCCATTATTATGCTGCTGCTTTCCAGCCGTGCTATCACTGTGCCACTTTTAATAATTCAGAAGTGATGTAGAGGAGGGGGAGTTAAAGGGCTGCAGCAATCCTTGTTTTTCTCTGTAGAGTGTGATTCCTCCTTGGTGGCTCTGTAGTTACCAGGGAAACAGGAGAGGGATGGCAGAGCACCACGGGGCTGGAGTGGGACTTGGGGGTCGGCTCCCTGGCAGCTGCACATCTGCACCAGGGGGGAAAATGAGGGCTTGCCTTCCCTTTGTTTGGTGCCTTTTCCCCTTCTCTTCCTCAATGGTTTTGTGAAAGTTAATTGTTAAATAGGTGATGCTCCCCAGCGTTGGTGTATTTGTTGAAGAGCCTTTTTATCATTGATTCTAGTAAAAATATGCAATGTCAAAAAATGAGCATTACTGGTGTTTTTGAGGAGTTGGATGATCACAAAATTATTCTCTGAAATTAACTGGAGCCCTGGCTATACACAGACTGTCATTGCTGAGAGGTTTTTTAATGTGTTAGAAATGCTTTGGCACTTCAGGGAATAGATTTACTGGAAAAGACTAAGGACCACTTCAGTAACATTTACTCAGTGCAGCATTCTCTGATTTGATAAAGGTCGAATTTCATTTTTAGTAATTAGCATATCTATCCTAATCACCTCCTGCTGTAGCTGTACTGACCTGAATAATGCCAGTCTCAGAAGCTCTGGGAGAGAGGCAGGTGAGGGCAGGGGAGCAGCCCCTGCACCTCGGGGTTGTCGCTGTGGCTCTCGTGGGCTGAGCCCTGCAGGCAGGGGGAGGTGGGTGTGCAGCTGTATTTATTCCACTGCAGGTGTTTAGGGCTGGATCCATCTTTCAGCTGCCTAATCTACTGGCATTAGCTGTGCTGTTGGTTCCATACCTGTGTTAGGTGCTTAGATTTCCAGCATTATGCTGAAGTAGTTTTGAGAGGGTGACTTAAAAACCTTTTACTTACGGATCTTGGATCTTGGTGGAACTTGGTGATTGGTTTGAGATGGGCTGTTGAGCTGTTCTCTAACTACAGGCAGAAGGACTGTGCAATTTCATATCTCTGTCCCTCTTTTCAATGATAGACTAGATAAGGGAAAGCAAGATTTTCTGTAACAAATTTGTTTGCAGCTCCCTGGCAACTGTTTGCTTGATTGCTTCAGAATGGGACCAACAGAATAAAATATCATATAAACACGCTCTTCTTTTGAATTTCATGGCAAATGAATACTGTTTTTCCACACCAGAGACTTCTTTTGAAGTCTGAATTCAACAGATTTGTCACTATGGGATGAGCCCTGAGGTTTCATTTCCTTGTGCCCAGTTTATGCACACAAGTGAGGTATTCCTGTGTAGTCAACTTGAAGTTTAACTGAATTTATGAGCAGGTAATGAGGTTGATTTTCCATTTACCTTTGTGAAACCTTCAGAAATGGTTCACAGACCTCTTACCCTCCACTTGGCTCCCTATTTGCATGCTCAAGGTTCAAAACCTTAAACATGGAGTGTATCTACTTCAGATTTGTAATCCATAAACCAGAGTTAAGAAAAAATACTGTGTATGTGCTAGCAGGAGCTTAACCATAAAGCTCAGTATATTTCCTCCAGAATGTCAGATTCTGAAATTTAATTGCTGACACTTTAAANAAAAAAAAAAGAAAAAAAGAAAAACCCACCAGGGTGAAACAATACACTTGGGCACCAGAAGTGATGTTTAGGAAGCCATCCTCTGAGTAGTTTCTTGCAGCTATCCTTGTGAATTAAGAAGGAAAGCTACTGTGGTACTCGCAATTCAGAGATTTTTTTTTTTTTTCCTCTTTTCCTTCATTTTCAGTTCTGGGTTTTTTGGTTTGGGTACGGTTTTTTTAGAAAAATTACTTTTGGAGTAGTAGATGTTGATAGTAAGAGAAGTTGCATTAAAAATAATAGTTCAAGATGGAGTTCTCTTCTGTTTCCTCTAGATATGGCACTTCTGGGCTTAGCCTTGGTTCCTTAATTGAAAAATATTTTCAATATAAAATACAAATTGCATCTACAAAATGAAATAGTTGTCTCTTGCTAGTACATGCTCATCTACAGCATCTGTTTTTTAGTTTCAGTTAAGACACAAAATGGAACCAAGCTCAGCAGAGTGAGTCTTATCACTGCTGCTTTCTCCAAAGTTAAAAATGCACTAAATTATTGCCACTGAAGTCAGGAGAGGTCTTTGAATTCAGAAAACATCTATTGAGTGTATGATGTCATTTTTATGAAGTCATTCTTTGATTAGAATTGCAGTTTAGAAGAAACTGACTAATGCTGTAAGGATAGTAAAATTGTTGTTAAATCCTGGCCTTGCAGAGTGATTTGGATTAATTTCCTGTTCTATGATGCTGCAGTGAATGGCCTCTTTATCCCCAAACTACAGGAAACTGCTCCGTGTTTTGGATGAGGTGCTGCAGTGTCTGTGTTCCAGGGAGCTTGACTTCTAAGGACACCGGCACATCTCCCCTCTGCCCCAGCAGCTGATGTGCAATGAAAACATTGCAAGCTATAGAAGAGAAGCAGTTCCTGTTAAACTGGACTGTGCAGGCGTGGAGCTGGGCAGCATTGCTTGTGTAGCCCTGGCTCAGGTTTGTGTGATCCTGGTGCACAGCAATGGTGTGATTGCTGTGTAGGAAATGCCAGCTTTATTGGGTTTGTAGGTGTTCGGTTTTTAGTTGAAAATTCATCCCTGAATCTTTCGGTCGATGGATGTGTAATTAAAATATTCAAACAAGACTGAAATTTTGTAGCCTAAACAAATGTTGCAAGAATACTTCAACAGAACTGATTCAGTAATGGTTTCGCTTTTGGTTCTTCTCATCCCCTGGGATACGAAGCAGTACATTTAATAAAACTCTAAGCATCTAATAGAACATGGTATGCTGCCTCCTAATCCAACAGTTCTAAACTCAGAAGCTGGTTCGTTGCTGAGGTGTGAGCAGAGAGGATCTGTTGAAATTGGCTCCAGGGTGCCAGGAGCTGCATTTTAGGACTGGTCACTCTTTTGACTATTTGCTTTCTCCTTTGTTTCATGCCTTTTCTTTCCCCCAAAAAGAGGCTAGAAAATATGACGTGTTTCTCCCTCCAAAGGACATGCTAAACCTAAGCTTCCCAGTCTTACTGAAATTGTGTCTAAGTTGTCCTCTTTGTATTTGAAACAGGTCAACTGAAACAATATTTACTTGAAGTAATTTGTGGAGAAAGATGTTGACTCCAATGCTGTCCACTGTTAGGTTTTGCTCCTGATGTAGATAAAGGATAATTGTGATTATTTAGGACAACAGTTCAGAAGAAAGGACAAAATTGAGAAATATAGAACTTAATGTTTAAGAAGAAATGGATCTTAATCTTGCATGTGAAATTTGGGTTAGAAAGATAACTTCATTATTGAAGCTCACTAAAAGATTCTTCATGAGTCTCAAAAGCACTGACTTGGATTTAAAAGAAGATTTTTTTTTTTAATTATTATTTAACAGAAAATACATCATTTTGGTTAAATCTTTATGGTTCCTGTACCAATCTTATCCTTTTCCTAGGATCTTTTTGATAGATCTTTTGTGTAGATATCCCAGTTTCTGTGTGTAGTAATTCTTGTTAGCAATCAAAAGGATTGATCAGTCTTGCATGGAGGGACTCTTTTTCATGAGTTACTGTCAAGAAGTGTGGGGGTTTTTTAATGTTTTTAAAATCATACAGGAATCAAATGCAGTTTCTGCTGCAAGAGTCAGAGGCTTAAAGCTATATTTACAGATGAGGGAAAAAGAAATTAGACAATTAAAGGCATTTTAGGGGGGCTATAACTCATTTTGTTAGACTATAAAAGTACTTCATCTTGCACAGATGGGAGAGTGATCCTCTATGCAAGTCAGCTACCACGTTAGCAGATATTGGCAGGCTTTATTACAAGTGCTTTATCCCTTTGATTAGACCTTGATTGCCACTCAGGAACCAGATACAGCTTGTAGCCATCTCACTTCAGCTTGTGCAAGCGTGTGATGAAGGAACATGAAGACAGATGTTTATAGGATGGCCCCCCATCCTCCGTGTTTGAAAGGCTTACTAAGGTTCATCAAAGAAAGAATCCCTTACTTTGGGGCAATTCTGAGCTGTGGTTTGCAATTGAGCGCCCCTCAGAGAGGATTTTGAAAGTTTACTTGCCTCTCTGCTATGTATTTTCAGGTGCTCTCACAGTTGGCCTTGTGCGACAGTGTCAAACCATCCATGGACGTGACAGGACCTGTATTCCTCCACGGCTGCCTCCCGAGTGGGTCACTACGTTATTTTTCATCATAATGGGAATCATTTCACTAACTGTCACATGTGGTTTGCTGGTGGCTTCCCACTGGCGAAGAGAAGCTACTAAATATGCTCGCTGGATAGCTTTCACTGGAAGTAAGTGACCTCAACTGCACAGTTGACCTGTATGCAGGATAAACTGGTGGAGTCTGAAATAACATCACAGTGTTGGAAAGGAGCAAGCGCTTAGGGCTCCTGCTATGCAAACATTCCTTCTCTTTGGATACCACATCTGAGGGAAAAATAAGTCTTCAGAAATAAAGGGGTTGGTGTCTTAAGTTACTGTAATCGAGAGGGAATAATGTGTGAAAGAAAAGAAGGCCTGACCCCTTTACCTTCCTTGGGCAATGCCGTTAATTGAGCTAAGAAAGTGAGCAGGGATAGAAGAGGTCAGTCCTTACTTGAGTGGCTGTAGTATTTCATACTTCCCCACTCCCATATATCCAGGACTTAATCGTAGTAGCTTGCAATTACTGAAAATTCCCTCTCCGAGGCAGAGGAGGCAGTTTGTACATCTGAGGTAACCTGTCCCTTCACTCAGGTGTCTCGTCAATACCTCCTTCGGGGTTGAGGCTGGTTCAGTTCTGCTTCATGCTCACAGCAGCTGCTTTATTCAGAATGTCTGCATCCTAATTGGCTATGCAGGAGGATTGCCCACTGCAGAGCATCTGCTGTGCTTCACAGCGCCGAGACTTCTGCTTCCAGAAGTGACCTGCAGCCGTGCTTTACCGGAGGGAGGAGTACCAGTGCTTTTCTGTCTCCCTTCATTGTGCTCTGCACGAGCACCAGTGTAACTCCTCACAGCTGAGCCTTCTCCAGCAGCCCTGTCTCTGCACACAGGGAAACATATCCTATGGCTACTTCAGTGAAAAAAAACCCACTTATTATGAGCAATGGGAATAACTTTCAAACTTCCTTTTCTTGGTGTGTGTTGCAGGCTTAGCCCAACTGTGAAATGGTGCCTTAATGGTGGGGATGACAGCATGAAAAAACTCAAAACCTGAGGGCTTTTAAATTGACTTGAATTATGACAAACCACTAAAGGTAGTGTGAACACTAACTAGAAAATGCAAGTTTGTGGTTTACATGGGCATAAATAAGGTTTAGTGGAACTCTTGACATCTAATGATATCTAATACAAGTTAGATTTAACCTTGTTTTTGGGGAGGGAATTATATTAAAAAGTACTCGGATTCAACAAAGGTACTTCACTGAGGCACTTGTACAAAGCCATCTTTCTGACAACGTTGCTACACAGCATATTAAATTAATAGTGCAGCTCTTGCAGACAATGGAGCTATTGAAATGCTGAATCCATTGTGATTGACTTGCATTTATTTTCCGATGAATGATTAAAATAGCAAACCAGAGTATTACTGAATATTCCATCCCAACTTNGGGGGTGTTGGGGGGTGTTAAAGTCAAAATGCTGTATAAAGTTAAAATGCTTTCAGTGAGCTGGAGTCAAAGCTCTTGGGTCAAGAGGGGAGTTTGAATTCTAGATATCAATGTTTTTCTTCAATATCTCAAATCATCACATCCCTGCAGCTTTAGTTTTCTACAGCTGTGATGATTAGTTCAGCCAAAAAGTGTTAATACCCTAAAGCTTTTTTGTTTTGGTTTTTTTTCTCTAGAGATTTCTTCAGGCTTGCAACAGGTTCATTATTAGATGTCTCAGTATAGAAGGACATTTTTATTTCAGCACTTGTCTTCTTGGTATGAGATGTTTAATAATGAAACACACTAATTTTTTCTTTTGCAAGTCAGAATTATTCATATTTCTATTAAGATATGATCTCTGTGTTGCTGAAATTATAAAATTCAATGTCTTTGGTATTCATCTGCAATACATACAACTCTGTGACCTTTGCATTCCTGTTAACAAAGTTGATGGGGAATTTTATCTCTGAACTCACTTGTCAGGAAAATTAATTTTGAAAAATAGAAGTGAATGGAAGGAAGAATTCTAGATTTTTCAATAAGTTGTTGAGAGTGACTTCTGTGGTTCATTGGATGCAACACAAATTAGTAACCTATTTGTAGGTTAGTATTAGGAAATATGCAGCCATGTGGAATCAACTTGGAATACCCTGAGCTGATTCTTCCAATGAAGTGCCAGTGCTGTTTAGATGAAAACGTGTAACTCATTAGAAGGGGGTAGGGAAGACTTCATATTTGTATTACACCTCATTTGCAAGTGATTTCAAGACTCAGTGGCCTTGTGCAGGCTGCTAGCAGATATTCTTCTATCCTGGCCAGGCAGGGAAGTCTGCTGGGGCTTCCAGGGGAAGCTCTGGGACTGGCAGCTCTGTTCCTTCAAATGCAAGGGGGTCTGGAGTAAATGTCTGAGGTAAAGGAATCTTTTTGCTCAGCCTTTTCCTTACATCTCTGAGAGCAGCCAGGAAAGCCTGGTAAGAGGTTGCTTTTGCCCAGTTCATGCTGGAATTTGGATATAGTTATATAACATTTTTTCATGGAATTTTTGCTTGTAATCTTGTAATCTTGGGTGACTCCAGGTGTTTTCAAGTAAATACCTATAGCCAAATTTATTTTCAAGTAAATACCTATAGCTGCATTCCTATAAATATGAATTGTTGCTGAGAGTGGTCTTGTTTACCTTGTTTAGCTAAGAGACATGAAGACAGAAGGTTAATCTGTCAGTTCTCTTTCTTCTGTACACTTCTGAAGGGATACACCCCAGAAGGTATTTATAAGCACAGCACTTGCCTCATTCCCCAGTTGTTGGTGGATTTACTGCACAGAAATTTATCCTTCTGATGTCTCTGCAAACAGCTTTGTGGAGAGGAGAGATATTGCTGTCCTCCAGGTCATACTGCATGAGTGGCAAAGGTCTTGTACAGGTAAATGTGAAGGTTATCCTTCATTTTTTGTAGAGAAGAGTCTTCCAGGAATCAGTATTCCTACTGATGTGATAGGTATTGTCACTCTGGGCTTAGATACCATCAAAACTATCACTGGTGTTTCAATAGTACCACATTCATAGAGTGTGATGGAGAGTAGGTTCCTTGGGGTGTTCATCTGTGCACTGCCCAGGTTTTGTGTGATTCTTCGGTGAACAGTGTGTTACAAACCTGTATCTGTGCCTCGTGTGTAGGTAGCAGGCAAAGCTCTGACCAGCTGTTCCTTTGCTTGTATACCAGAACTGCCTTTTGCCATCCCAGCTTCTCTGCCTAATCTCGTCATCATTAATGATACCCTGGGACATAGTGACATAAGTTGGTAGCCAAAAGGTGACCTGGCTTTGGTATTTTTCCACATGTCTCTGACACTGCTCTTATTTTGCTACCTCTACTCCAGATTTATGTATATCTCTTGCCTTTACAAGGTGCTTGCTTTCTATCTTCCAGTTGAAAAGATACAATGTGGCGAAGGTGTAGAAATCTCAAATGTTGTCATTTTCATGGTCCTTCAGATAGATACTGTTAAGTTCCATAAATAGAAACAATGTCCAGAGCTTATTCCCCATGGAGGCCACATAGGTGATCTCATGTATGTAATTGCAATTTTGGCTACTGAAGGAATTCACAGAGCCTCCCTCAAGTTCTGTTTACATCGTACTGATTCAGGTCTCTTACCATCTGCTGCAGCTAGAAAGGGAATGAATTCTGTGTCTGCTACTACTGAGTGAGGTGCTTCTCTGAGATGTATCAAGGGAGAAGATGCTAGACAGAAAAATCGTATTTCTTCCTTTTTTCCAGCAGTTACCAGAGAGTCTGGATTTGGTTTGTTCTTTGTTTTTCCTGAGGATTTAAAAGTTCATGAGCAATAATGGACTGCTTTTTGGAATGCAAGTAAAAATGGGGCAGGATAATCACATCCTTAACTAACAGTAGCTGTCCTGTGAATGTCTGTCTCTGGTGTTCCCCAGCGAATAAAGTGCTTCTTGAGTTATTAAAGATTTGTACCAGGTGCTGCTTTCTATGTTACGTGTCTCTACAGAGGCAAACAGGTATTGCAGTGAGCCCTCTGAATACTAAACCTTTTTTTAAGACCAGATTTCGTTTGAAGTTGTCATTAGATGCTCAAAACCATTTCAAGCTAAAGAATTACAAGAACTAACTGGGTTTTTCGACGGCCACCATTCAGATGCAGACTAGAGAGCTCTTCTATGCTTACATAGATCTGCTCAAGAAACACATACCCGTGCTTTCCTCAGGTGTTCTCAGATACTTGAGATACAATTAAAAGGAAACATTTTTTAAGGATTAGATTGTGTAATGTGGAATTACATGGACCAATAATCGTGTAGATTAAAACTTTCTTCATTGTTTAATGTTTAACGTCTGCTGTCTAGGTCTTTGGTTCTGTTCTAATAGATGCCTAACGAGGTGGCACTGAGCAGGAATGTGGCAACTGTGCAGTTGCCAGATGTTTTCTGATTGTGCTCTTTCCCTTCCCCTTTGAAGAATAACCCGGCGGTGCGGGCACAGTGCGAGCGAAACACGAGCCCCCTCCAGTGGAAGATCTGCGTTTTCCTGCGCGGCACTGGCAGCCGAAGGAATGATCCTGGTGCTGGCTGCTCTTGGCTCAAGGTGTTGTGAAAGCTGCTTTATGTGTTTTGGAAGGCAAGGAGCAGCTGATGTTCTGATGTGGATCATGGTTTATGAAAGCATCCTTCTTTGTTTATGCCCAGGTCCTACTTGGACACTCTCTGAATTCAGATTCATCATGCCCAGTATCTTCTAGAATATGAGTGTATTTTCCTCAAAGCTGAGACCTGTGCTGTGAAAATCATAAGCAGTAAGATATAAAGTATGTGGTAAACTGTTCATCTTGGATATACACGGAGTTCATTAAAAAATAGGTTTAGTATGGGCACTGCAGCTGGATAAACTGGAGCATCTGTATTTAGTGAGGAAGAGCAGTAGTGAAGCTACATTTAAAAATATTGATGCTGCTCCAGCCAATCATTTCCTCGTTTGTAAATTTTGTTCTGGTGACACCAGAGGGGACAGGCAAGCTCCCAGTTTTGTTTCGCATACCTCTGGAAACAAAAGCAGCTGCACTTTTTGCAGGGGAGCTGGTGATTTAGGTGATGGCTGTTACTATTGCCAGTGGGTTTTGATGTTGCTTGTTTGACTTCTAAGGAGGCTCAAGTAGGGAACAGCATCCCCAGGGTTTCCTCTGTCTTGCAGTGGTGGAGGAGACAAGGACAGCACCTGTGTCCCTTACTAACAAAACAGAAGCAGCAGCCTGTGTTAACCAGAGAAAGCTGAAAAAATCAGCATATGATGCACTTTGTTCAGGCAGGAGCATTGTAACTTGGCTTGAATTTTCTTTTTTGTGTGTGGCTAGGTTATAGGCAGAGTTTGAGGTCTAGGAGAGGCTTCAGTGTGAGCTGTGCTTCATGTTAGAAGATGTTGGTGTGTGGATTTGTGGGATTGGTGAGAGAAAAGAGCAGGTTCATCTCCTCTCTCCCACCAGATCTAATTAGATTTGGTTGAATTATAAGTATTGTGGTGCCATGTTCCACTCACATTAAATATGTCTGAAACAACACTGAAACACATAGAAATGAAATAAGAGTAAAGTGCTAATACCTGACTGAACTGGTAGAATCAGATAAAATTCTGTTTTATTAGAAAACCCAGTTGTATATTCTTGCATATACAATCAAACCAATTCAAAAGCTAATCCTTTTTTATTGTGAAGAATATCTTGCCTCTCAGAGGAGCCATATTTAGAAGTCATTCCCTTGGTTGACAGTAGAGTCCTACACAGCTACATCCAAACTAAACAGGGTTACTTTTCCAAAGGTGTGTCACAGGAACACTGAAGTTATCATGCGGGAAACAACACTGGATGTTCTCTCCTGGTTTTGATCAGGGTATTGAAATGTGCTGTAAGGAATCTTGGCCACTATTGATACTTGAAGGCCTGTGAAATCCATAATGTAATTCTTTAACAGGAGTTCCAGATTTCTAGTACTTTCATACAGAGTCAGTTGCAAGAACAAAACATATACAGAAGTTTGAAGTGTAATAAAAACCCTCATTACTTGGTCTCTTTGTTCACAGAGTCTGAATTTAGTTTTTTACTAAGAAGTTGGAATTAAACTGAATCAGAAAATTTTCATTTCATTGTATTACAGTGGGAAATTCTAAGGATATTTCATTGTCTAAGGAAACATTCATATAACATTAGGAAACTGGTATCTTTTAATCTTAAAAGAAACTGTAATGACAATCTGTGTGTTTTCTATTTTTAGCAAAGCTTTTACAGAAAATGAATATGTGAAGAATGGCAGAGGGCAACTACAGTTGGAAAAAGACAACTGATAATAGCAAAAGTTTCTTCATAGTTGAATGTTACTTTATCTTGACTGGGCAAAATGACTCTAAAATAACTGGAGAAGAAATGACTGAACTTGGAGATGGTGATAGAAGTATACCTACCAAATTTTTATTATGTAAAGAGGGTTCATGATCTAGTGAGCAGAACTGAAATTACAGGCAAAATTGGGGACTTTTAGTCTTTCTTGGGAGTCGATGAGGAATGCTTTGAAAGCGTCATAAAGCCTACTCAGTCATTTCAAGCAAGTTATCAGCTCAGATTGCTCTGATCTCAGCTCTTCAGTTCAGTCAGGACATTTTGCTTGTTTTTCTGGAACACTCTGTGAACAGGTAAATATTTTCACTTTAACACAGCAGTGACTTTCTTTCTTTTCTCTTTTCTTTGCAGTGATTCTATTCTGTATGGCAGCCCTAATATTTCCAATAGGATTTTACATCAATGAAGTTGGAGGTCAGCCGTATAAATTACCCAATAACACAGTGGTTGGGTCTTCGTATGTACTGTTTGTCTTATCCATTTTCTTTACAATAGTAGGACTTCTATTTGCTGGCAAAGTTTGTTTACCTGGCTGATGAATGTCTGGACTGCAGGACTTTATTTTGGAAAAGAGCAAGACATCAGAATTGCATTCTCAGGAGGATGCCTAAATCAGACTATCAAACACTGACTGAAAAGAGGAATGCTTTGACTCGTTCTCACTATGCACTTTGGATGAAAAAAGGAGAGCCTTTCCCATAACCAAATACAGACCACACTGACTAATCTCCTGAGCATACTTCAATGCAGTCAGGTCTGCACTGTGATAGGAACTAATGAAGAATGCTTTACACTGAGAAGCAGAATGCCCCACGTTACTGGACTGTTCCTGTTTTTAACGTCTAATAATTTGGAAGTCAAAGTATTTATGAACTTTGTGGTGGACCAGAGGGTTGTGGAGGAATTCAAGTGAGGCTGGCCTCGCTGTTTAGGCGATTAGTGTTTTACATCTTCCTTCTGATGAGCAAAGCCTTTGGCACCCATGTGGATCAATCTTGCATTACTGCACCGAGAAGCCAATAGATCAAAACATGTTCTCTCAATGTATGTAACAGCAAAAAGACATACATCCCCTGCTCCCCCATAAGCTCTAGGAAACACTAAGGAACGTTTTAGAGGGGNTATATATATGTATATACACACAAATGATTCCTGGAAAAGAACTCAGAATGCTTTGCTAGCAAAACACTGTGGTGTGCAAAACTAGAACTCAATAGAGAAAAGCCATTTTTCTGAAGGCCACATAGCTGAGAGTCTTCAGTTTACCTCATTCTTTGTAGCAGCCCTTGATTTTAACAGTTTTTTGTAATAGGTACAAACGATCCCATGCCTTTCTAGGTGCAATTTTAAGTTAAGCTAAAATTCTTTTTATGGTAATTTATTTGTATATGAGGGTAGAAGGTGAGATCATGTCATACCTTAAAATCCTAATTTTGGGAAACTGACACTATTTAAATTATTAGCAACTGTTGTACAGAAAGTCTCTTTTTCTACTGCATTGTTACATTAGCATTTATATATGTTCAAGCACAGCATTTTACCATAGGTAAGCATTTCTCTAGCACATATAAAATGCAATGTTTAAAGTAATGCAAACACTATCCCACTGCAAAGATGGATGAACTTATTTTCATAAATAAGTGAATGAATATTAATTCATCTTTGCCAAAAAAATGAGCAATATAATTGTTAAAAATGTATGCCTTGTTTACTAAAGTTGTTATTTTAAATGTAGATTTAATGGCCACCCAAATTTGGAATAAATATTCCTCACTAAAAGTAGTTTTATTTTTCAACACAAGGATAAACCATTGAATCCACAGACATCTTAATTCACTACTAGGTTGGTGTTCTAGGGAAGCTGCCTGCACTATCAGTATTTGTTTTCCAGTTAATACATAGTTTACCTGAGATTGATTCTGAAAACAAAAAAAATGAAATGTCTGTTTTGAGCACTGTTTCATTGAGCTTACTAGAGGAACTGCATTAATGAATAGACAGTCATTTTAGGATGAGATTTATGTTAAAATAAAATCAGCAGCTTCCAAAATTACCACTTACCAGATAAGCTGGAGTGTTTAAAAATAACACAGTTTGCACAATTATTTTAAAATCTGTGCCATTCAGACCATAGTGGGTCCCTGCCTTTCTCCATATCTTCCCCCTCCCCCTCCCAAGGTACTTTAATACAAAAAGGTTATTTGTTGATGTATGTTTTCTTTTGAGATCTTTAACCAAACTTGCCACTGGAATGGTTTCTAAATAATTTTTTTCCAGTCAGCTCATTCACAGGTAAAACAGAGTGTTTACGGATCACTAAATTTTCCAAAGTATACTAATTTGTAAATACAGCCAAGCACTTATTTGGAAGTCATGGTTTAAATTTAATTTGTTTCTTAATTTAAGCCTTCTTCTGCATGGGCAGTCTGAGGCCCCTAGTGATAGTGGTGGAGGTAGAAGGCAGGGTTCAGCTGCTTGATATGTGTCAAAATTCTGGTGTTATCACTACTGTGTCCTAAGATAAAGTATTCACTAAAACCTGTATTATAAATTACCTTTTCAGAAATCTTACACTTGTAAATAGTTCAAGATTTTTGTAACTGGAACACAGCTGGGGGGTGGGGAGAGTTTCTCAGCTGCTAAGATTTCTTTCCCTTCCCACCCCTCCAACTTACTTATTTCAGTTATAGTAACATCACGCGGATTTAGGCTTTGATTAAATGGATCATAATAATAATTAAAAAACCAACCAAAAATCCCCACTTATCTTGGAGCATACCCAGACTGTGGTTGGCTGACTGGAAATTGATCTGATCTGCCAGTGCTATTGCTATGAATTATTAAATGTTAGCAAAGGTTTAACAAATAGATTTATTAAATATTTGAGCATTTCAAGTCCAGAAATGGATGCAGCCAAATGCATTTTAAAAAGCCCAACCCAGTAACTGAAGAGACAGCTGTCAACAGTTGCTTTTAATAAGGTCACTAAGTACTATATAGTACAGTATTAATTTATAGCAGAAAATCATATCTTGTAAACTGTATATAAAACACTGTTTTATGGTGCAATCATTTGTCAAACTTATGTCTGTTACTTTTGTTTTAAAATTGTGTGCATTCTTTTCATACCTAAGAGCATCACTGTAAAATCTGCTGAAGACTATTTATAGGTTTTATTTGCACAAGGTTTTGTTTTGAACTACAGGAAGTTCGTATTGAACATGCCTAAACTTTTTCAGTTCATGAAAAGCAAATGTTTCCATAAGAATCTTCTCCAAAGGTAATCCCATATTTGTGTTGAGTGTTTACATAAACTTTTCTGGTTCTGCCAGCCATTATTTTTTAACTTTTTGAAGGACAGCTCATTTCATACATCACCAGAGAATTCTGTTTATTCTTTTGCTTCTAAATCCTCCCAAAGGTTTGATGCCCCATCATAATGTAATTTGTGCACACTTTGTCATTTATTTGGCTAAAAAATGTAAGATTGAAAACTGACAATACTTTCAGAAGGAAAAACTAGTAAATTTGTCTGTATAAATCTTATCATTGAGCTCACCTGAAATAATCGCCTGGAAGCTGTTTGGCTCAGACCTGGGGAGGGTGTGCTTCCCAGAACACACCAGCCTAACCATTTACGGTGGGTTTTCCACTGTTAATCCAGCTGGAGAGCGATGCCAGCGTCCCAAAGGCACGGGCAGTGCCACACTCCGAGCCCCGGCCTCTGGCTGAGGTGATGCGCCCGAGGCCGGGCCCTCCTGCCGTCCCTGTTTCCGAGATGGTCTTTAACCACTCCAGAACACGGCTGTAGGTTCCTGTTTGCCCCGACACACACACACACACGCGGGAGAACGAAAGCTGTCCTTTAAAACCTTTGTGAAGGATGAACATAATGAAGGAAATGGTGTCTGCAGGCCGGCTGTCGGCTGTCCTGCCCGGGCTCGAGGCCGGGCCCGCCGCCTGCGCCCCCCGGCCTTTACTGAGGGTTGTTTTCTATTGGTTAGAACATTTTTTTCAATTAATGATTTCCGAACAAATGTTAATACAAACTGTATAAAATGAACATAATTTTCTTCACTTGTATTTTTGTTATTGAGCAAGTTTATCAAAATAAATTGTCTACTAAAGCGACTGGCTCCGGCTGCGCCGACTGGAAGCGACCCCTCCCCGCCCGCAGCTGCGGCCTCAGCCCGGCGGGGCCCCTCCCCTCCTGCCCAGCGGCGCCCTCGGGCGGCGGCAAGCGGCGCGCCGGGGCCGGCCCCGTCTCCACAGACAACGCCGCAACAGTGGCCGGGGAGCGGGCTGAGCCCCTCCGCGCCGGTCCCGCACGAGGGAAGGGTCGGGGCAGCCCCGGGAGACGCTGAGGGGGTTTGGGGCGGCGCTGTCGCTGTCGCGGTGCCAGGGCGGGGCGCCTGAGAGCTTTGCCCCCGTCAGGTGAGTCTCAGGGCACCGGACCGGGCGCCGCGGGTCGGAGGAGCCGAGGGGTCTCTGCCCGGTGGGGAGAGGTGAGTCTCGGGCAGGAACAGCGCGGGGTCGGGAGCCCAGGGTTCTTCCCCTTGAGGTGAGGTGAGGAGGGTCTCGGGGACGGGAGGGGCTGCGCCGACACCCGCTGTGAGCCGAGGGGCCCGGGTGGCCAGGGCCGGGGAAAGGCGGTGGAGCCCAGCCAAGGGAAACCCGGTACTTAATGGTTTTTGCTTGACTCGTACCGCGCCTAAAGCCGAGGGCAGCTCGCCCAGGCGCTGCCAGCCCGGCTGGCTCAGCTCCCGCCGCCGCTCTGGGGTTTGCTGTGGTTGGTCTCTCTGGTTGAGCTCTGTAGCCGGTCTCCCAGCAGCTGTGCACACATGCAGTTAACTGCATAAAGTCTCTTAACGAGCAGCTCCTGCAGAATAGTTCCTAAATGTGTTTTCTGTAAATAGATAATTGTAACTTCTCTTTATTTTTTATCTTTTTGTTGTCCCACATACAATAGAAATTATCATTTAAGTTGCTGACAATATTAATACCTTTCTAATAGTGTTTATTCCTGAGGATTTTAAACTTTTTTGCTCTAATGCTGTCTTTTTACTTTCATTTTTAACAAGGCTAAGTCTATTCATGCAGTGGATACACACATCAGGAAAATGGCGTGGTTGTTGGACAGTGATAAATATTTGGAAAAAATTGGGTGAGAAAACTAGTTACGAAAACTAGTTGAGACTTCATATGTAGATAGAAAATAAATTATAGTTCATATAAAGCATATACTATATCCCTTCAAAACATCATATATTAAATTAATGCTTAAACAAATGTCAAAGTATAGAACAGCTCCTACAGAAAAACTTGAAATGACTTCATGACAACACAGGAATAGTATGGGTAATTAATTGCTCTCATAAAATTATTGTCTCGTAGGTTGACAAAATTCCATCTACAGGGTGATCATCCACCACAGGAAGATTTTGCTGTGTGTCATCTAGGACCAGAATATGGATTGCTGGGAACACATGGCAGCAAGACTCAAGATGTGCTGGTAGGTGAATTTTCCTACAAAATGGGGCAACTAGTACAGTAATGCATACCCACTGTGAAATCACAGTGGGGAATAAATAAACTGATAGATGACTGATATGCTTCCTTACATACATTTGCATATATACACAGACAGTTTGATAGATGTTATCACTCATGTAATGAAACTGCATGTAGTTTCTCTGCAGAGATGAACCTGAGAACAAATTGGGCAAAACAATAAATAAGATCAACTGTTGATACTGCATTTTTCCTCCAAAAGGCAGAAGCCAAATTCAGACTTTGAGTCATGTTTGGGAGATGCTTATTTTTATTCCTCTCTGGTAAAGCACTGGGGTATTTACTTTAATTCTTTTCTTGAGCTCTCCTATTTCTTATCTTCAGTCCTGGCTGCTCTAAACTAAGCTCTCTTTCCCCTTCCTTTAGCTCACAGTCTGGGGATAGTGTGAAAGCTTGTTTTCCTTTGTATCCCACAGTCAAAAGAGTATTTCAGTACATAAAATTATGTTCTTGGACATGCACTGCCTAGCAGCAACTCTCCTTAGGACTTAGGGTTTTGTCACATTTAAACAGCAAATTTTATTTCTCATACTGTAATTTTTTCTCACTTGATCTGTAGAGGGGACAAATGAAGGAAACACAGTCTCAAAAGGTGCAAACAACAGAAGAATGGATAAGAAACTACAGTTTGGAATCCTTGCAATTAACATTAGAATATCTGGTAAATGAAGGCAATATTTTTTTTTAAGTACAATACTGCTTTTTCTCTAATCAGTCTTAACTTGTGTGCATCTCTGATGTTAACAATGCACAGTACTCCAGGAATTCAGGAAATGGTGGTGAAGAGATAGAGTTTACAGAGGAGACTGTTAGTGATTTTGAATCCAGACTTTCTGAGTAAGTATCCATCTTCTTTACTGTTTTGATGTGTAACTGATTCTGTATTTCCATTACTGCAGGCGCTGCCTTAAATTTCAGTTTGTTATCTCTGGGCACCTCAGAGTATCTCAACATTAAATCCTTTCTGCTGAGATTTAGAGTAAGGAATAATTGTATGTCACTACAGCTGAGGCTTGGGGTGTTTTAATGCTTATCAGCCAGGTGTTCATGTGAAGCAGTTTGCTCATTTTAGAGAGGCAGCCAGTGCATGGTCAGGTTTCCATATGTAACGCTGTGTAGGTGGGGGTTATACTTAATGTAATTTGGATTAGCTTCAAGTCGTGGATGCAGCCGTGACGTGGAAGTTAAAAGTATTCTAAGTGAATTTTAAATGTATAAAATCAAAGAAACAATTTATAGATTTAATAAGCTGTAGCATGATCTTCACAATTGGTAAGAGTGCTGCCCTTTCAGCATACCTCACTGTGTCAGGCTTTTATAAAACAGAAGCAGCTTTTCTGTTTTAAAAAAGCAAAATGGATTTTCCCTTTCAAAATGTTGGCTTAAACTTTCTGTTTTCCAACTTGTAGACACTATGTGCATGGAATTAAAAATCCATTGGTTAAAACAATTTTAGAGGGCAGGAAGCATTTCGTTTTACCTTAGATTGTAACTATTTTGATATTAAACTGTTGGAAGTTGTTCTGTTTTAGGGAAAGAAGTATTTAACTGGTTAGCCCTGCAACCACCAGTTGTGTAAGGGCATATTTAACAAAATACCTGTTTCTCACAGATTTTGCATGTGTGAGAAAAGGGTGTGACAAGGGCAGGTGGTTGACTGTTACATTGCAACCCAGTGTGAGGGAATGCTGTAACTAAATGTATGTTCTGCCTTTTGTCAGAGTGATTGAACTCTATCAGCACCGAATTCAGTGGCTGTTGCAGGACAGCAGAAAGGTAACTTGAACTTTGCAATATATTTTTAGAATGGAACTCTATATGGCATTAAAGACTAGATTAACTTTTGAATACTAGTGAAAAGTGGCTTCCAGAAAGCCTTTGTATTTTCATTATTTACTGCAAGTTCCACATGATATACATTGATGCTGTAGTGGATTGTTTTTCCTGACTGTTCATTGGTATGCAGTTTTCTGCTTTCTAGATTTAGTCTTTTCCTTTCTCTTTGCAGTCTTAGTCATCAGCTCCTGTCAGCACAATTTAAATGGGAGCAGACAATGGTGAGCTTAACCTCTGCCTGGGGTGGAGCTATCGTGTAGTTTGTGCCCACTCTTGCACAGCTGCTTCATCACACTGTGCCTGGCAGTGCTAATGCTCAGGATGTAACTCCCTCTTGAAGGGAATAGGGAAAGAAGCGGCATTCCAAAATCTGGTTTCCAAAAAGTTGCTTGATTTAGCCTGAAGGGGACAAAGTTATTTTTTATTTATCTTCTCAAGTAATGAGTAAGTTGTCTTGGGAAGAAGGTAATAGGATTCACTGGTAAGGATTAACTGGGAGCAGTAGGACTCTCTTTCTTTGATTTTTTTCTTCCTCCTTGACTTTATCACTCTGTGTCATCTTTATGCTAAAAAGTTTAAAATTAAAATCAGTATCTAATACATGGTTTACAAATGGTGTTGCACAGAATAAACAGTAAAATTTTTAAACAGTAGATAAGCTAATATTTACAGTGACTTTTCTAAGGTTTTCGGTGTTATAAAAGGAACCAAAGTTGGACTTTTGGTTGATGTGTCTCATTTGAGTTATGGACCTAAACTATTGGATTTTCAAAAGAACCTTTTGGTAAGTAATGATAAAGCAAATTTTGCCAATTTTAACATACTAATCAAGCTTTTTTGGAACTAGAAGCCAGGAACCAAAGAGAAAAATTAAAATCTTAATATAAGATAGAATAGAAATTTTTTGTTGTAGGAAAGTATGCTCCAAATGTTGCTGAAAGTGTAGTGTTTGTTGATGTCTAGATCAAAACAAATCCTGTATATACGTCAGAATATGACTAAGGGAAGTGTTACTGTTGAAGTTTCTCAATTCTATCAGCATTCTCTGTGGAATAAACTTGCCTAACAAAAGCAGCTATAGTTTCATTTGTTGTTTCAAATAAAACTCCTTCAAGAAAACTAAGTTCCCACATAATCTGGTTTGCTTATCCTGAATATCTGAACTATTGTTTAGCCCTAGCCATGATTACGTGCTAACCATTTTTTAGAAATTGCTTGGTGGGTGAGTATTTGCATTCTAGATCATTGCTGTTTCATGTGGTCATCAACTGAAGAGAAGAACTGGTCCCAGTACGACAAATATCCCTGCCTCCTGCCCCATTAACAAATTAGTTGGAATGCCATAAGTTTGCAGGTTTTGTCTCTGTCCTTACCAAATACTTGAATCTCTATGAGTTTTCCTTGGAAGCCTTTTTTAGTGGTAGCTGAAAATATTGCTGTAACTATTTTAAGGGAATTACTATTTTTAGTCTTTTACATAATAACCCTACAAGAAGCAGCATGGATAGTAAAGCATTCATCATTTTTTATTTATTAGTGCCTAATAGATGAGCAGCTTTGTTATAAGAAGCAATTGTACTGGCTGTCATTCAGTACAGAAATTTCACCATTGTGGGAGAGTCCAAAAACCATCAGTGTTCATGCGTAAGTAAGTTAATTTCTCTGAAAAATCAAGATGTTTCAAACAAGGTTTCCATTTAATTTGAGCAACCTCTTGTAGATAATAGTGTTTTTCATCTTGTGCCTGCAGTGATTTTAAGAGGGGAGGAAAGCAATGATTTTGACATGCAGTCAGTGGTTTCAAGATGATTTTCACGTATAAAATATCTTAGCTGCTTCTGTGGTTTGTAGTAGTCTTTGTGGTCTATCTTATTTAACACCTAAATATTCTTTCTTTTTCTTGTTTCCCTCTCCTAGGCTACATGAAGTAAGACAGTGGATACAAGAGCTAGAGCCTGGTCGAGGCTGCAATTTGCTGAAAGCCTTAAGGCATGTCCTTCCAATGAAAGAACTGAATTCCTTGGTTCTTATTGTAGGGAGCTGGTAAGTTCATTATCTGTCTTAACAACCACATTTAACTTGGACACAGAATTGGTACAAGAAACTGAATTTGATACACAAATAAATAGAAAATTCAAGATGCATGTATTACATATTTTTGTTTACACCTTTGAATTCCTTTGTTTCTTCCCTTTTTTACTATTTATAAATCTTCTCTTTTCTGGTGTGAAGCTGTTTTTCCTTTGCAGATCACTTATCACAGTAATCTATTGAGAGCCTGCTAGCTCTAATCTTACACCAATTAAGTATCATTAAAGATGTTACTGAAAGAGTCCATACCTCTGGGAAGGTTAGATGATAAGATAGATTTTACTATAAAATAGCATTAAGCATTCAAAGATTCTTCTCTCTGTGATCGTAGTAGTGCTGATGGAGAACTTAAAATGTCTGATTATATACATGAAACCAGGTGAGATTATATAAATTATGGACTTAAATTCTGCAGTTCTACTGTCATAATTTGAAAATTGCAATATTGACATTGGGATTACAAGGAAAAGGCTACAATAAGGATTCTAGGAGTGTTACTTTACTCCTAGTTTACTAATCGTATTTTATTTTAAATGTGCAAAAAGGGATGGTGTAAACTTGGCAAGATTGATATTAGAATAAGTGAACTTAGATTTCAGGTAACATACTGAACGCACTGTGTTGATTACAAGGTTCCAAGTTTTGCTTAGATCTGCTCTGAACAGAAAACACAAGTTCATACTATGTGAAAAATTCGTTCATTTCTGTCCCTGGCAGAAGTGTAGCTGGAAGGAAAGGGGTTTACCAGCCATCGGTGCGGTGGCGCGGCAGGAGCGGCCGGGGCCACCGCCTTGGAGAGCGCTCCTGGGAAGGGACAGCCCTGCCGTTCCGCACGCTCGCGTGCCCCGATAGCGGCCGGGGTGTTGGCGGAGAAAGACGCAGGAGGAGCCTTTGTGTCACCTTCCCGGGAGTTTATTATCCTCACTGGAAGGGGGTCAGTGACAAACGCCGAAGAGCACAGGAGGGTCCAGGGTTCTTTAAGTGCGGGGGCGAGGGCAGAGCAGAGATCTGAGGGTTCGGGGGCGGCACAAAGGCGCTGCCGCCGCCACCCGCGCAGCGTCCCCGGCAGCGGGGCGGCACCGCGCGGCTGGCAACAGAGGAGCCCACCGGGAACGGGGAACGCAGAACTGCCTAGAACTGGAGTCAACAAGGATGGCAGACCTGGGGAAAGTAACATGAAACCGCGAGCGACTGCGGAAAGATGTTCCTTTTATGGGCGTCTCATCCCAGTGCCACTGCCTCTCAGCGTCCCCGATCACCTCGTGGGATGCAACACATCTGAGCTCAGGAAATGAAAGCTGTGATGGAAATGAAATGAAAAGGAAATGAAACCTAAGTTCTAAACATAGAGCAAAGTTTTACTTTCTTCGGTGCCTTTAGAAACAGAGGACATCGTTACATACCAGAGCTGAAAGGTTTTCTGTCACAGCAGCCAAAGCCACCACGCCTGATTTTTAGCTTTCAGGGCTAGCAGGGAATACTTCACAACATTTCATTCACAATCTGTTATGAATGGGAATAGAATTGTAGTGGGCTTGTTATCATTCCAATTTTCAGAACAGAACCAAACTCCAGTAGTGACATCTCAGTAATGGTTGAAAGAGGGAGAGAAGGTCTCTCCAAAAGCATGATAATGATAAATATCTAAATCATTCCCATGATTTATTATTTCTTTCCCAGGTTTTCTTACATGTCTGCTTCAGTGTGGCCTTTTTTTTTCCCATTTGATTACTGCTGTTTTTAATATTTTTTTTATTTACTTTTTTTAATCAGCCCTGATCAGTCTTTTGAAATATTATGTGATTATGCTCAGCAGTGTACACTGGGGAGAAAAGTGCAGATTCACACTGTTACATATGATTGCAGCAACCCTACTGCTCTTGTAAGTAATGGTGTTAATACTTAGCTTCCTGAAGTGCCCTGTCAGTTTTTTTCCTATTCATCTGTAATGCCTTCTCTCATAAACTTGTGGGCAAGCTTACCTAGTCATTAGAGTTCTTGAATTAGTGTTGTATTTCCTTCAGAGCCGATTTGCACACATCAAAAAATTGTTTGGAGCATCATCTTGTAACTTGCTTTACTGAGTTAGTTTTTCAGCCATAGTAAAATAAGACTGGTAAGCAAGTGATGGAAACATAATTATTTTGGCTTTCTCACTACATATATCTCAAAGATTCTTTTTCTGTCTCTACTGAGAACTGAATACCAGCAACTCACATTATCAAAAGAGACTATCAAATCAAAGTAACTGTTTCTCTTTCAATTTTTATATGTAGGCTGTTCTAAAGAACCTTGCAGAAGGTGTAAGAGGCCGTTATCATTGCTACTCTTCCAAGGGAGAGGTAGGTGACAGGGAGAGAGGCAAAGCTTTTTTCTCTTTTTGGTGATTTTTCACTGAGAAGGTAAAATAATCATCACCTGAGTAGAAGTTGATAGTGAGAATTGGAGCTGAAAGTCTCTGTCATAGAAATGCTGAGGATGTGCTCAATAAACTTGTGGTTAATTCTTTTTGCAACTGAAAACATTTCCTAAAAGTACAATAAATTTTGCAGTTATTGTTCACTCACTTATGGCTGCTGAAAGCAGTGGCTTACTGTAGAGTGATTCAAAGTAATAAAGTAGTATCTTGTTTATAAATGATTACTAATTTATATGTAGAGCATTAAATACATATACACTCAATTCTGATATGCCAGGCAGTCTTCTATTGATGTTTGCACAGTAAAGAGAGCTGCATTCAGTTGGTGTTTGAACAGTAGTTAACTTATTTTTCCCCATTTGTTTATAATTACAGAATTTTGATAGCAGTGATTTTCATCTGCTGCTTCAGGAATCCCAGAAGGCTAAGGACCTACTCAAAAGCATCAAACAGACTTTTCAAAGAAAAGTTGGTGGCTTGCTTGGTAGTAAAAGAGCAGATGTAGGTATCTTCTTATTTTCAGATGTATTTTGAATAATTAAGGTTAGAAATTTTAAGTGTCCTCAATATGAAAAAAATTGTATGATTGATCAGGTATTTTGATACATGAACTTTGAATATCCTCTATTGAACATCCATTGTAAGAGCAAATTAAGAACAAAATCAGTAAAGGAGACATTTTGCTAAATATTCTCCAAAATGCATGAAAAGAACATTGTCCTGTGATCGTAATGGGAATCTAAGGAGCACTGGCCTAACTCTGTGCACGATCATATAAATGAAGTTCCAGCAGTCCTTTAAATTGGTGAAAAGAGACTTACTCCTGTGTGATTTAGTTTAAATCCATTGCAAACTTGTAAGGTCCTGTCTTGGTAGCACATGTCTGGGAGGAATATTTTTGTTAGCAAAATAGTCTGTTCTCTGTCACAACCACTGTAGGTACTTGTGTGATGTGGACAGGTCTGATCTGAAAGGGGGGCTGGAAGCTCACATTGGGTATCCTTGTGTACCTGGTCATCTGACCTGAGACATTCCAGACAGGAGGCAAAGTAGTCATTTGCAAATAAAATTTCTACTTATTTTTCCCCTCATCCTTCCTATGCTGTATGTATTTTTTTTTCTCTCTCTTCCAACCTCATAGTTACGGAGGACTAGTTACTGTAGACTACCTGTGGAGCAGAAGTCACTCTGAAATGACTTAAAAGATTCTATATTCCCAGTAAAACCCCTTCTTTAGGAGGACCAATGATAGCTATTTTCAAAGTGTTTTGCTTGTTGGAATCCCAGCACTTTAGTTTTAATTATGTTCACTGGGATTCCATGCTGGATGTTTTGAATTGAGGGTAAAAATTAATTAGGTTAAAACTTGCAAGAGCTTTTCTTGAAATCTGTTTTAGGTTTCCACAGCATTTGCAAATACAGCACCTTCCAGCTTCTTCCCAAAGCCTCCAAAGCACAAAGGACCATTAGTTATTCAAACACCAGGGATCCTGGCCAAAACCTCAGCAGACTGGTTAAAGACATATGGATTGAAAGGTAGCACAGAAAGAAAAGTTTAACAGGTATGACACATGAGTTAAAGACAGAGTATGTGTTTTATGTACTGTATTTTTTTCTTCCTATAGCTAAAATGCTAGACCTTTATCAAGTTCTGGCTCCCAATGCTTTCTCACCTGTGGAAGATTTTGTACCTATTCTTAAAAAAACAGTATCATCAACTCTGCATGAGGCAAGTGATAAGGAACTTTTTTCCCTGGGTTTGTGAGTATTTTTTCTTTCTAGTGCTACATTTTTCTAATTGAAATCGGTACTTTATAAGTTAGCTGAAATTCTACAGGCTGAAATTTGAGTCAGAGATTCAACTCAAATACTTAATGTTATTCTTAAAGAATGACTCATGAAGAAATTCCATCTTAGTGTGTCTTATGTTGGGTTCTGTAAACAGTAACTCCATTTATTTTTCTAGAAAATGATGATGCAGTTTGAGTGGTATGATGGAACTGTAAAAAATATCCATGTTGACCTGCCAGTATTGTACAACTATCAGGTGAGTTGTCTATCATGATGTGGCTTTGCCAGGGCTAGACTACCATCTGATTATTCCTCATTAATTGTCTTGTTAATTAAGTACTGCAGGGATTCATGTGCAGACAGCTGTCCATATAAATCTGCAGCCACTGGAATTCTTCCAGGCAGTAGTGATTCTTGAGGATTTCCTCCTGGATCAGAATGCAGATCATCAGAGTGGGACAAGTTTCAATGGAAGAGAAGCTGTCTGGGGATGTTTGCAACCAGGGTTGGCTATATAGTCATAGGATATGTAGGACCTATATAGGGCTCTGTCAGTCCTATTTTCCTGTCAGAAATAGGACTGTCAGTCCTTTTTCTTTCCCACTTCACTGACAATCCTGACAAAAGGCTGTGGGAATGTTTTGAAGCAAATAATTCATTAAACTTGGAGTGACGTGAAGTCTGTGGAACTCTACAGCCAGACCAAAAGGAGAGTATGAAGTGGCTGAAATGGAAAGCAGCTTCTGTGGCTCCTTGCTCATTGGTAGATGCCTGTGTTTTGTGCTCCAAAAGCATGCTAAATTCTAGTTCTATTTCTGAGTTCAGTGCCCTTCTCTAGCTTGATATGCCCTCATATAATATCTACATGTACTTGGGAAGGTCATGGTGTATAGAGTTTGGGCAAATTACCTTAATATCAAATTGATACTGTTAAAGAATTACCTGTGTTTGAGAATATTGTGTTTATGTTAAACAATGTGTTTTGGTATGAACACTGTCTAAAAATGCTATTTACGAAAGGGTAAGCTTGCAAAAACTGTATTTTTTTTCTTTTCTTGATATGCCTGAGCCCTGTTTTGGAAAATGGTGTCAAGAGGAAAAGTGAAGTGAAGATACAGACCTTTAGATTCTTTGTTGCTTTTTTATCACTATATGTTTTTTTATGGACTGTGTTCTCATATTTGTAGTAAGGATGAAATGTCACTATCTAAAAGAATGAAAATCTTTTTTATTTTTTCATTACTATGCTGTTATTTCTTTATTAAGCATTTGTCAATAAAAGACTTGAACTTTTTATTCTTAACATAAGTTTTCTTTATTTATGCACAGAAACTCCTTGCTAAAATGGTAAGAATCTATGAGAAACGAATTGACTGGCTCTTTGCTGCTAGCAGAAGAATATGGGGAAGTGTTTGTGAAAGAAGGTATTGTATTTGATTTTGGGTTTTTTTGTGAGGTTTGAAGTCTTAATGTGTTTCAGGACAGGGTTTATTTACATCTTATCTGAGGCCTTATTCAACCTTAATTGCACATTTGCTTTTTCCTGCTTACAAACCTTGAATATGGAGTTTCAGACAAGAGGACGGTAGCTGAGGCCCCTGTTACTAGAGATCTTCTTGCTCATTGATTAAGGATTGAATTAGCCCATCT
>WAAG01071359.1:15912-31782 GCA_013390105.1 Tichodroma muraria | reverse complement strand
TCATGAAAAGTTTGTTTTGTCTTGTTTTGTTTCAGTTTTTAGTTCCATAGCGAGTAAAAGATGCTCCAATCTCTAGAAGAATTGAAGAAAGACTATTCTAGAATTGAAAAACTGACTGAAAGTTTCTAAATGTAATTTCTGTATGTTGTTAATGAGAGTGAGAGAAATTTTGGTAATAGAGGAAGAATGTTTGAAAGGTTTCATTCTAATTCTAAGAGTTTGTTAGTTGTTTTTTTTTCTTCTCCTTCTTTCCTTTTTGTATTAGTTAATAAAAGTCTGTTCTTTTCAAGTTTAAACCTGCTTTGCTCTTGATTACAAAATTCCTTTTCTTTTGGCAACCCAAATTGATAGTCTTTTTTTCTGTCTGGTTCACAATGAAACCACGACAACGAACAAAGTGGATTCTGGAATTAATTTTTTTTTTATTTGGTTGTGGCAGGAAGATTCTGTGTTTGTAAACATATCATCTACTACTCAATAAGGTTTGCATTTTAACATATATTAATATAACTCTAGCATTAAAAAAAAATAAATTGAAAAGTATTTTCTCCCCTAATTATCTGAGAGAAGTAGAGAGTAGATTCTTTCCTCAGGCATTACTGAATAGCAACTAGCAGTAAATCTACACAGTATTGGGTTTTTTTTTCTACTCATAACAACTGGGTTTTAGGCTAAACCAAACCTTCTGAAAATTACCTTGTAAGAGCAGGGGTAGCCATGCCAGCTTGCACTCCAATAGCCATGGGAATACCTGCACAACGGATATTTCCCAGCTCTTCTGCAACTGCAATATTATAGGAGAAGTCCAAACCCATGCCGCCGTATTCTGAGAAAAAAACAATCTATGATTCTCATATTCTTGACTGGCATAAGCAACAAGAAAAACAACAGAAAAAGACATTGCTACTGCAAGGACTTGCCAACTGCAATTTAACTGCTAGTTTTTAAGTATTTGACGATTACCAGCTTCCATTTCACAAAAGCAATACCACATTATTCTCTGCAATATTGAGAATTGAATTGAGAATGACACCTACTCTAATTATCTATGTGCACATCAGATCACCTCTGAATATCTTAAGTAGCCTCATTACTTTTACTGGAAACAGCAGGAAGAAGTGACATGCTGTTGAAAATTATACCAGAAAGCAAAATTATTCTTTCCAACAGCAAGGTCGTATGAACAAATCACACCACAAAGTAATACGTGTTTTTATTTCCCCATGATAGCACCTGACACCCGATCTCATCACACAATGCAATCATCTTTTTCAGACACAGCAGTCAAGTCAGCACGGAGCACGACCACATGGAGGTTGTGTTTCCATTCTAAATTACTGCTGTAGCTCAAAATGCGTGTTAGACACAACTCCAGCACTGAACACGTTTATTCCGTACCCTGGCACCTGGTCCGTGCGGTGACTGAAGCACTCTTTGCTCACAGGGAGCTGATAACCTGGGCTGCCGGCCTGGTGCCAGCACAGCCCATTGCTCCCCCTCTCCCCCACATTCCAATCTGCAAATTCAATTAAAGAAGAAATTATTCTTCACCTCATTCCCATGCCCAGTGCTGATAAACCCACTACACAGAGGAGCACAGAAAAAGGCTTCATTGCTATGATGGATGAGGTAATTTTTAGCTGTATTAAAAAGCTTATAGTCCAAAGGAAATATGGTGAGAAAGTGAAGGTTAAGGTTACTACTTGACGTCATTAGTTGACTGAGCAGCTTTGATTAGATAATGTTTCCCCTTTTTTTTTCCTTTATCTCCTTTGAAGACCAGCTAAGAAAATTTCAGATAAATAGATACAAACCCTCACCCTTCACACACACAATAAGGGGCAGATGACCCTCTTCTGTTTTCACTTGCTGACCTCAAACACTGAGTACACCCCTTCACTGACCTGCTCTGAAGTTTTCAAAAAACACCATTAAATAAAGGTCAAAACACCACAGTGCATATAAACATGGGGCTTTGCATGCTATCATCTGTTTCCTAAAGCCACAGAAACGATCTTTGTGCATCCTTTCTCTGCTGAAAGGAAAACACAATAGAAAAGGATAAGCATAAAGTTTGGTTTCCAAAAAACATTTCTCCTTAGGTCATACTGAATAGTCTAGACTATCAAAATTAAAAACCAGTTACTTCTCCAAACTTTTGTTTGAAAAGAATGTTTCTTAAGAATATACACAAAATTTAAGTTCCTACTGGGAGCTTAAGCAGTACAATGAAACAATAGCAATATGGAAATGTGTTTAACATAACATAGAGTCTAATTTTCTTGCCTTTACACAGCCCCCATCAATAAATAAATGCTCTGAGGAGCAGTAAGGAATGTATGTGCATGTAAAGGCAAGACTATTTAAAAATATCTTTAAATAAAGGCATGAGAGAGATTTTGCTAATTTGGTATGGATCTATAGCAGAATTACAATAGATAACCTCAGTTTTGGCACCTCACAAACCCATTCCATTAGATTTTATTTTTTTTTTATTTTAAATCGGTCAATACTTTTATTGCCAAACTACTGTTATTGCTGATTTTATCTTTAGTTTTGTCTACCGGGCAGTTATATTCCCATCTTTCACTTAAACTTCACAGATCAAAAACCTTAGTTTCTTGATTTATCCAAAGTAACATCCCAGGAGGAATGCTATGCACAAAACTGACCCAAAGAAGGGCTACTTTATCCAAGTATACAGCTTAGAGACATTCTTTTGCCATACCACAACCCATTGCATATTACCATATAATGGACTCTTCTTGCCCTCATTTGAGATGAATTACTAAACAGTACATTTTAAATACAAAATGCTGCAAAAGGTGAACTTTTAAAGGGATAACAATGAAAGAATTTCTGACCAAAGGGAGTAAAGGAGCAGAATGAAGCTTTGGGAGCTGGAGAGGGAAGCCCTGCCAGGAAAAGAGATGATAAAATCCTAAGATTTTATAATCTGGGGATAAATAATGCAAGAGACAACTACAGATGCAGGCAGGAAGGGCAGAAGCAAATGGTAAAACCATTAATCAGACCACACCTAAGCTTTCATCAGTTCTGTTCTAGGAGCCAAGAAGCTAAAGTGTCATGGAGAAATGTGAGTGATTTGATGGACAATGATAGGGAATGTCTTTTTGAGCCCTGAATACTCGATCAAGGTGGAGATTGATTTGTCAGCAGTCCAGACAGAAATTTTGGGGCTGGTCCAAGCATAATTCCCTGCATGTCATGGGACTCAGCTCTTAATCTGAGACAAAACCACCAAGCCATTCTTATTTCCATCTGCTTCAGTGATGATGGCAAAAGCTTTATGGAATTAATGTTCAATTTTTATTTGGAACAGAACTTACTCTTTTTGGAATAACTTATTTGCAAAGAAGGCAATATGCTGGTGGTAGTAGGTTTGCATTTGCCACTCTCATTATGAACACCACTTCCTGGAAATATTTGTACTATGATGTAATGCTAATAGGTCAAGCAAATTTTAATTCAGAAGAGCAAACACCATGCCTAACATAGGAGTGAAAATTTTGGTGAAACTTTTTCATTATAGAAAAATCTATAATGAAAGAAACCAAATCAATTAGTTTTATAAAGTAATCAGATCTGATTACTTTACAAAACATACAAACAAACATACACACATATAAAAAAACCCTCAAAAAATAAACAACAAAAAACATATCAAAAAATCTTCAAGAATAACAAATTATATTCAAATATTCACATGTAAAACATTTCTGGGGTATTTAATTTTACTTTAAAATGAGATGAGAGACCTTTAGAGAATTGTTTGCTACATTACCATTTTTAATTTACAAGAAAATTAAAAGAACAACGCACAAAGTAGATTAAACTAGGCAGAAAATCTAATGCACTATTGCTTTTATAGTTGAAAACAGGTAGAAAGAGGCAGCTCAGCTATATTCAAATAGTTACAGTTTTGATGAGAATAGCACAACTTCCAGCTCTTAAATGGCCTAATACAATATCTTATCCATTGTCAGATTTCAGGTTCTTTTACAAAGAAATTAAAATACAAGGCCCAAAGCAGAGAGCACAGAAACATAGGAATAAATAAACATTCTCACCGCAGTCTATGGGCAGGACCCAAGCTGCAGGAAGGACAATGTGTGAGGAGGAAGGAATAGCAGAGAGGATGTGCTATGGACTGACTACAGCCTCCCATCCCCTCCTGCTGTGCCACTTGCAGTGGGCAGTGAGGTAGATGAGTCAGGAATGAAGAACTGAAGCTGAACTTGGGAAGAAGGGGGAGAGGATTGTGGAATATCTTGTTTGAATTTGCCTTAAAATAATTTTCCCCCAGCTAAGTCTGCTTTTTATTGTGATGGTAACTGGTGACCTGTCTCCCTGACTTTTCTCGACAGTCAAGCCTTGGCATTGTATTTTCTCCCCTGCCCTGTTGAAGAGGGGCAGTGAGTTAGTTGGCTGGCCAAGGTGAACCCACCACACCATGGTCAGTATATTAATCTATTCCTTTAAATTGGCTCTCTGCTTTTCTACTAATCACCACCACCGCATTATTTTAACACTCCCAACCCACAAAAGCTCGTTATTTTTACGTGTCATGTTTGTAGACCCTGGCAGAGAAACAGGAACCCAAAAGAACACAGTGAATCTTAAAACCTATTATTTTTAAAAGACACAAGTGTACATTCTACTAAATATGACAATTTAGGGTACCAGGAGTTTTATATATGAATGTAGGGCAAGCAGCACAGATGATGCCCAAAACTACAAATAAAAGAGCAAGACATGATCTCCAGTTGCAACATGTCAAAACAGGAACACTGCTGAGAAGATAAGCTGGACAAATAAAGGCAGAGAAAGTCTATGAAAAAGGACTCATAAAGGCAAATGAGAAACTGAAGTATTTCATATATCATTTCATTTTTTTGAAGACTAGAGCATTTCTTGCCAATTGTTCAAGATCTCTGTTCAAATATGACTCCGTTTTGTGATGAGACAGGCTTGAAGTCTCTAGTCAAAAATTTGTAAGAGTTTACAAGTGTCTCTATTCGTAATTTACTTCTGAACCCCATGTGGTAGCTGTTAGTGGGAATGACAATATCTGTGGTGAAAAGGTCTGTAAGTGAATTGAAGCAAGGTGTAACAGGTGGTCCTCAGAGTGTTTTAAGAATGTAAGTGAGCTTGGATAAAGAAATGGTGATAACACAATGCAGCTGTATACATTTTAAGAACTCCATTTTAAATGCTTATACTTATATAATTTATCTTGTTTGTTTACATAGTTTCCAAAGTGTCAATGAAGTATATCTACACCAAAGAGAATCACTCAGTATCATTTTTACTATTGGCATCTACCTCAGTGTAAGAAAAAACTCAAATATGTGCTCTCATTTCTTGTGACTAAAAGACAAATTAAGCATGAATCAAATCCTGGGTTGAAGATAGGTCTGAGAGACTCCTATATTTGACATTAGGATGACAAAGCTAATTGCCAGTTTTCATCACAGCCTACAATTTTAAATCAATAGAAGCAAAATTTGGGTATTCAACCCTTCTTCCCCTGTCATAAATGTGGTCCAAGAATTTCAACCCCAGAGAAGTAAAAAGAGCCTTGAAGCTGCATAACTGGAAATGTCATCAGGTAGGAGAGTACAGAAATCCATGTCATATTTTCTTTCCTCTGCTCTATATTTAAGGAATTTAAAGAATTACCAAGGGTGTACTCTCTGTCTTGTGCGATTTCCCATAAACCCATTCTGAAAATTTGAGACTGATGAAGTTCAGAAAACACCTCCTGCCTTCTTGGTTATTTGCTTCTGGCTGAGTGTAAAGGAAAAAAAACTCTCATTAAACATAACAGAAGCACTGTGAGTCCACTTTAGTCTTGTTGAGATTAAGACATGTATTTTTGGGCTATTTTTTCCCCTCAGATCAATTCACAAAAAAATCAAAACAAAGCAATAAACCAAAAAAAACAACAATAGAAAAACCTACAAATAAACCCTTGTAACAGATGCAAAGTTTCTTTTAACAGATTACCTTAGTAAGAGAAACCAAACTCCTTCAGTCTGAATGAATTTTTGTCCTAAACCAGGAAAAATTATAGTGCTTCATGATTTTGTTTGGGTGATCCTAGAAAGATTGCAGACACCTTCAGTACTTGCTCTCCCACAGATACTACATCATCCAAACATTTCAAGACAGGTAAGAACTTACTCTGCTAACTAAATTTTTAGTATCACTCATGATCCAGTAGCCCTTGGAAAAGGAAAAATATGGATTGGCTTCTCATTATTTTCCAAGCACTCATAGTTAGCAGCACAAGTACAATGCCAAGAGCAATTAACAAGGCAAAATGTGTGTTCCTGCAAAATTCCTCCTGTATTCTGTATTATTCTGTACTGTATTCTATATTCTGTTCCTTCTTGCTACAGAAGTCGTCACAGCTGTACACAGGTTCCACCACAGGAACTAAATTTACTGAGACAAATAAGGTGATTGGGTCTGTCTAGGACTGTTTTAGATGAAGACAGATCTACACTGTAAAATAGTAGAGGAGAAACTTCTCACACAGCGCAAGGATAAAAACTCTCTATAACACCAACACAAAATACCACTGAGGAGCTTGGCAGTGCCTGCCACTGAGCAGATAAATGCACCACACAGAACTGGTCCCAGCTAGGGACAGCATGGACACATTTAAAAAGGGTTCAGAGCTGTATAGAACACTTTAAAAAGCCAGACTAGTATATTCTAAATCAGCAAGTTGCCAACACCTTGCTGATTCCTAATTGCACTTGCTACCCTCTGATTCCTAAAACATCTACAAAAATTTGTAAGTTTTCTTCATTTTTTAAGTGACTATGCAGAATCACCCAGTGACAATGAGTTAGCAATCATATCTGCACAAAACTTTGAACTCAGAAGGTTATTGGAACTCTTAAAAAACAATATCACACAAACCCCCAAAACTGTGTACAAACAATGTTATGGGAAAGCAAAAGCTAAGCTGCCTAGTACAGTAAAATAAAATTTCCACACGGCAACACAAGAAACATTAACAATGCAAAAGATGCAGCAGCCAATAAAGAAAAGAGGAAAAAAGAAGATCCAAAGTGCACACAGCCCCAGGCACCAGCTATTGCATCATCTCCAAGTCAGAGAAAAACTTCAAGCAATCCTTGGTCACAGACTCCTCAGTTGTCTTTTGCCTGGAGTTTTATATGGAGCTTATTTCCACCCCCTCCTCAGTTCTGATTCAACATCCGTTCCAAAGAAATTGGAATTTAATTGAAATAGTTTGACCAGCTTACAGCTTTTTCTTTAAGGTTAAAGAGCACAGATCTCAATTATTGTATATTTGAAAATGTCAGTCAAACTAAATGCCACAGCATAAAGAAAATGAAATAAACGCCAAACACATAGAAAAATGAAGTCAAGAAATATAAAGGCTGAATTTCACCCTTCCTGAGCTTCAGTGGAAAAGCCACATTACTACTCAGCGAGCTTCTCTGGGCAAGCTCATAAACAAATCATAGAAGGCGTTTCAAGGATTATCACCTTTGCAACCTGCCTGCTGCTTGAGATCAGCCAACCAGCAACAGCTGCCAGCCTCCTTACGTACACGGAACACACGCACCGCTACCGGCTCCTGCGCTGTCACCGGCTCTAAGCTTTGCTTGCGGCTGCTCAAGTAAATTCTCTGAGTCAGACACATCCAGCACTGGATGCTGGTTCTCTCCAGCTTAAAGGGTGGCCGCCCTTCTGATGATCAGGCCACCACTGCATCAAATCCTTCAACACTGTGTGTGTCCACTGCAGTCCTCCTGACACAACAATAAGTCAGCCCTCAGAGGCACCGAGATCCATCATCAGCATCTGTCAGCCCCACGTAAAATGCGCACTTCCTCCCAAGAAAATGTCTGAACAGCTGCTCAGCTATCTTAAACGTATTTGTTCATGTTGAACAGGTAATAATTAGTCCCACACCTGTACAAAGATGAAGCAGGTACGCCACCCCTAGTGCTGCCGGTGCTTCTCTTCAGGACTCGTCCTCTCACATGAACTGCCACAAACTCCTACAAAAAGTTTACATTACTCTGCATCCCAGCAAATTTTATTCCAGTAGGATCTTAAGTGTGAAAGCACAAATAGATATTAAAAGGAATATACAGTACTGTACAGACATTCAACCATCCATAGGTCAACAGAGAAAGAAAATGGGAATTAGCAATGGGTAACCGACAGAGATATCCCAGAGCACATACACCAGTTTGAACACAACAGAGAGAAGAGGTAACAGGACTGAAAACAAGTATGTACATTTGTAAGGAATTTTTAAAAGCTGGATGAAAGGAGTCACTGTACTCGGTTTTGTAGCACTCTATGAGCAAAAAGCAGACTTACTGCTTTCATTTCTTTAAGGCATCCAATTACTTTCATTTCTTTAAGGTATCAGGATATACAGTCAATATTAAAAACATCATTCTGTTTCTTCTGAGTTCCAAATAAATAAATAATTAAACTGAGAAACAATACCAAGTGATTTAAGGATTACAGCTTTATTACATTTGCTACTTATTAAAATTTCTATGCTAAGATTTAATACAAAGGCCAAATACCTATCATCTGAAAGTTATGTTTAATTTTCTTCCCTCCAAGATCTTTTATTCCAGTCCAGGCTAATAAATACCTTGTTGGAAATTCATATTTGTCTGGCATGAAAAACTTTAGACACTTAACTCAATATGTCACACCCAAAGACATAGATTTTACTAGATCTCACTTTCCAAAAATCGCAATCTGCAAATGGAATTATAAATTAAGAACTGAAATTTTGGGCATGGTGGGAGAAACTTGAAAAATGTTAATTCTAAATAACTCTAAAAAAAAAAAGGATTTCAGCACGTGTGTAGTGAATAATGAAATAAACTTTGGACATGCTCTGGAGCTAGCCTGGCCAGCACAGGAGTTTTAGTTCAGTAGCACCAAACTTGGAGCAGAAGTGCACTGCAGGAGGTTCCCTCAGGAATTTCTGATCGGCACAGGAATTTCTAATCAGCACAGACTTAAAGGACTAAATGAATTTCCAGCGGCTGGCTTCTTAAGTCCTTGAGATGTTGGGTCAAATACTGAGTAAAAGGTAACATGCCATCCTAGAATGCCTGCCACATTGCAGGTCAACATCGTCCCAGCACAGCCACAGACGACAGATTATTAAAGAGACATCAACTACTGCTGCAGCTAGAAGCACACCCCTCTGTCATTAGGTAATTTCCTTGTTTATAAATTCTGTTCAGCTGCCAACATCTGCATCTGCACGCTCACACAGTTTTTGGTGTGGGCAGGGCTGGGACCACCAGTTCCACAGCTCCTTGTCTCTGGCAGCTCCCAGCCACTCTCTCTGTGGGACAGCCCATTGTGCCACTGGAGCATCTCCAGAGGTTTCAGTTCCCAAATACAGCAGAAACCAAAGGAGACCATCTTCTCTATTTGTGATTCTTGAGAAACCTGACTGGTTTTGAATCTGCTTTCTGTTAGCAAAAGCAAAGCAATAAAAGAGTATTTCTAGATCTGAGTGATGGATTATGGTAAGCTCTTTGAGACAAAACCCAAATTTGCAGTTTTCCAAGAAAGGCAATGGGTTTGATCTCAAACTGGGAACAAAAGTCAAATAAAAATGAAAAATATGAGTATTTTTACAACATTAAACTATATGCTTTTGTCAGGTGACAGTTTGTTGTTTTTTTTTTAAAGACACACAAAGGAAAGATCACAATAAAAATCACTTTTTTTTAAAAATGGGGTAAAAATGAAAGCGTTTTTGCAATGTCAGAACAATGTCTTTCCCCTCATTTTCTTCAACAAAGTCAATATTTCAGTAAAACTGATATGTTTCCACGCTTTCTCTATTCTTGACAATTTTAATTGAGAAAAAATTTCGTTGACAACTTTTGCTTGCTTTAAGGAGTATGGATGAATGATTTAAACCATATTCTAGATCTGAAAAAATCTGGCTCAGGTCTCATTTTTGCCTATGAGTCTGTGTGCATCCTCGTCCTTAAGATTTGTCAGTCAGACCATATCATGAAATGGATTATTCCTCTCTGTTTGTAGAAGGGCTGGCACAACAGGATTCTGATCTGAACTTAAATCTCCAATGTGAAATATGCTAGCTACACTGCTATTTTTATTTATGCCGACATTGGAGGGTGTGCCTTGTATGTGCTACTGGCCAAAAACGAAAGGATTTTCATTATAGTGCAAGCATACCATAAATAAGGTGCCCTATTCAAGATTACTTTCTTCAAAAGAACCTTCTACTCAGAGTGTTATAATATTTCCGTAAGCATTTCATCACCCAATGTTGTCTCCTCCAAGAAATTATTATTGATACGAATTATCTTTTTCTTCTTACAGATTTGGTTCTGAAATCAGTAATAAATCAGCTCACAAACCAATGAAAAGTGGGTTCTTCCAAGGGGGAATAACAGCACCCTGCTGCAGACCAGATAAAATTATAGCACAGTTTGCAATTAAAATCACATCAAACTGCCTAATACACAATTACCAGTGTGACAAACTGAGGTCCATAACACACCTAAAGAATAATCTAAGGCAAAAGGGCTACACAACATGGCTAAAGGTATCTGTGGAAGACTGAGACAAGTTCAGAAAAATAACAAAACCTCCTCCCTAGAATATCCCTGACACCTTCCTTGATTCCCAGTCCTTCCTGAATTATAATTAATGATCCTAAGAATTCAAGCACCCAGTAGTATGAGTACCCTTTTACTATACAGTTTAGCTGTAATTTTTTACAACAGAAATAGAAAATAGATTTGCCATAGTAAATTTAAGTCTACAGTAAGGATGCATTTACACCACTTGCTATTTAAACACTTAAGTCAGACCTCTCCCAGTTGTGATTACCTGTTATTTACAGACCATTCAGGAACACAAGAAGGGTTCACTACTCCTCTCAGTAATTTACTTTTTCATAAGTAGCTATACAACAAATTTTATCTCAAACTCTTGTTTTCAAAATATCACTCTAGAGTTACATTTTACATAGCAATACATTTTTCAGATATTTTTCAGGGCAATAACATATCGAATATGTGGTCACATAGTAGGAATTAAATTTCATTGCATTCTCCAAGAAATTTCTGAAAGGCAAATCATATTAAATCAACACATGTATTGTATTGTTATGGGATGTCCCTGAAACTGAATTTAAAATACTTGTATTTTAAAATAAAAGAAGCAAAACAATTTTATTGAGGGAAAAAAACCCCACCACCTTCTTCACAGAAATTCAGAAATTATTCCAGGAGATATTTAAAAAATAATCTTAGAAATATTGCCAAATACCTGATTTATTATCTTCATGGCTCAATAATCTAGCCAATAACACACCTTCCTTTCAAATTAAAAACAAAACGAAAAAAAAACCAAAACCAACAACAACCACCACCAAAACATACACAAAACCAGAGAGACTGGAGTCCCCTCCACCTTCCACCTCCCAAGGACACAGACTGATTTTCAGAGTCATCATGCTTTCCCTATTCCACACAACTACATGTAGACAAAAAGTGAGGATCACAGGGGAGGGAATAGTAGCCTTTTCATGCAGGAAAAAGCTTTTGTCAAAATTACATATTACTACTAATTTTTTAAATTGGTCTTGTATGATGGGCTTTCCATTAGATCCATCTAATTGCAAAGAATTTTTAAAGCACTTGCAACCATCCATCAAATACCAGGTGTTTATACAGTGTTGTGTGTACTGTTTCTAAATGAGTAACTGAAACATCTGAAATAAAAAATAAAACCCCATGCAATTATTGACAAGTAGTGTAAGAATCTCCAGAAACAAAACACACAATTAGAAAATTATTTTAATATATTAAGGTTCTTCATCATGTTTTTGCGTTATGTAACTTTCCATCTCACAAGAGGCACTATTTTAGAAGGACACTCAATAGTCCCAAACTATTTGCCTAATTTTCGCATGTGTCCATCTATCACCCCAGGCTTCTGTGGCCATGAGACCCCAGTGGGCAGCACAGGCCTGTAAGAAAGGGAACTGAAGAGGATTTTATTACCATAGGCACCTTTAATCACATTTAGACATCTCACTGTGCAGCCACTCTAAGATTGCTGATGAATCCTTTGTTTCGTGTGGTCTCCTGGACATTTCTGTTCAGAGGCAGAAATATTTCCCACCACCTCCTTGTTACTCTTAAATAATATCTCCAAAGAGTTTGCTGATAAACTTCCCAGTATTTCAGAGGCACCCTAAAGAGGTGCTGGGCTAAACTTTTCTCCTCATTTATGGGTATCTGGGACTGCAGGGATCATCCTGATGACACACAAAGAGCCCACTGCTGCTGGACTCTTGGTTCTCTCCAGCTTAAAGGTGGCCACGCTTTTGATGATCAGGCTACCACTGCATCACCAATGCATGGAAAGAAACACTGTGGGCGTTCCACATTGCACAGCAGAGGCAGCAGATGTGCAGGTGTCTGCCCTGGAATGGTTCTGGCGTAAAACCCATTTCTAGCACACATCTGGTATCTCTCAGTCACGCAAAAATGTAGCACAGTCAGCATCTCTGAGTACCCTTAGTCTGGTGGAGACACCCACCCCACACTGACTCAGACTGTCTTTATTAACTGCCCAAGAGCCAGGTCAGCTGTTCAGGGCTGTGAAGCAGCTTTTTCATCAATGTTAGCATGATCAAAGTGCAGAGACAAAGTCATATATAAGCATCTGTAATGTGACCCATTCTGAAGCTTCTGCAATGTCTCAGACAAAATTATAATAAATGTATTACAACTTATAAGCTTCATGATGCTGAGCATACTGCACATCCTTTCAGCACTGCATTATTATAATCCTTTTCCTCCTTAAGAACTACAACTATTTACTAGCTCATTATGATTAATCCAGTGCATAGTATCTCTCAGCATCAGGTAGTCCCAAACTGAGTGATTCTGGCAACAGCAAATTAACAGTGAGCAAATCAGCAGTGACTCCTTTTTCCCAACTACATCATTATGCAGAACCATAAAGAATGAGAAAGACCACATCAAAGACATCCATTTATGCTCAACTCTCACCTGACGTTTAAAATAGTTGAGGAAAGGACAAATACATTGTTCATGGAATACCGGACCCTCTAAATTAGCAATAAGGTTTAAGACCATGCTATACATCATTGAAATAACGAAAACTTACATGAACAATTCCCCAATTGTAAAGCTGGAATTCTCTTTCCATTAAAAAAAACAAACCAAACCAACCCAGCCAACCAACCAACACCAAAACCAAAACAAAAAATAAAGGAAGCAGAAGTGAGATAAGCTTTCTGTCTGGAAAAGATCATAGCATCTTCTGGGTTACAGCCTCATTAATTCAAGTCAGGTGACATAAAACAAGTAAAACATGAATTAATGCATATCTTCTATCTCAAAAAAACTCCAATGCAGGAGCAAAGGAAAAAATGAGCTTATTTATTTTGCTCTCATTTATGCAAATATGGTATTACTGTAATGATTGAGCTTCTGTTTTTCTTACACCACCAAACATCAATAAAGAATTTTTTCTTGTTTGAAATCCACCTCACATTGTGGTTAATCCTGTTTCCTAAATTTTGGAGTAGCACTGATAAAGTATGGACTGAGAGCAATTAACTAAAGCAAGACATGAAAAATGAAGCAAATACAAATTCACCTAAATAGCATGCTAAAAGACAGACCTTAGCAACTACATTTTCAAACCAAACCATGTCACTAATCTCTGCATTGCAAGGAGGTTTATATGAAAGACAATACATATTCCTGTTGCAAAGATTTTTCTTACGTGTTAGAAGTATTGCCATGGAAAGAAACAGAAAAAAACACAAAAGAAACCCTAATCTTTTACCATTTTAGGGAAATTGCTGTTTGGAAGCTCTGCTGCTGCAGACTGAGGTCACCCACGCTAATGTTTTACCACTGGAAAATGTCTTCCACTTGAAATTTAATTGCAATTCACTCTGTGAGATTTGGCTTGCTCCTGACTTTATGCTGGAATGGTTAGTGCTGTTTGAGTTCTGTTTAATCTTGACCTGCAGTTGAAAAGATATGTGCAGCCTGTCAGCTTCCAGAAAACTTTAGGCTAAAACTTTAAGCAAAAGAGAACTACCAAGTTTTACTGTGTTGGAATGAAGAGATATAAGAAACTGGTTAGCCTTATTTGAAGATGAATATGCTTGAGTAATCAAACAACAAACCTTGATATGATTTTTGTTTCTTTTCCTTCTCTCAGTGTATCCTTCTACGCCAACTTTCCAGAGCACAACTTAGTGTCTTCAGACAAATCGTATTCTCTGGTTTGTTTTTTCCATCCTAACCTGGGGTGAAACCACTCCCTAATTTCTTCCTCAGTGAAAGGTCTTTATCAGTGTAAATGCAGCTTTGGGCACTGTGCTTCACTCAGTCCTGTTTCTTATGCCAACAAAGATTTATCTTCTTTATCCCAAATTCAGGATGTTTTTGGAATATCTTAGCAAGATGAATGGCCATTATTGATCTGATTGTTTTGTTGATTACAAACACATAAAAGATGGAAGAATCCAAACCAAATTCATACAGATTTTACAGCTGCATCAGGAGACCTCTTTGTTCAACCTGCCAGCAATGGAGAATGTGCTGCAACAAGGTTATATAAAAAATAATCATATTGGAATTTAATTATTCCTAATGTTTCCCTGTTGACTCATTTTATTTTTTCAATCTGACCTCTAGCTAAGTTTCTCAGCTGCTGTCAACAACAGTCATAGTGCTATACTCTGCCAACTGCTAAGCAAAAAGCCCTCAGCTCCCCACACTGCCTTGCTGCCTCCCCATTTCTTGATGGTCAGATTCCACTCAGAGATACAAGGCACTACCTGCTATCAGGTCTTTCCTGCTAAGGAAGAGAGAGGACAAACTTCTTATCTTTCATTTACCTTTTCATCTGCCTTCATTTTCTTATCTCCTTGCATAAGCACAGAAGCATTTTATATATCTTCAAAATAAATGTTCAGTGAGGCAATAAATCCCTTGTATTGTACAAAGAACTTTCTTTCAAGATGCCTTACTACTTACTGAAAAGATGAAATTTTTTTTCCCCTTAATGATGACAGCAGGATTTACAAAACTAGTGAAAGACATGGAGGAAGATGGCATGGAAGGACAAAGTAATTTAGCAATAGTGCATTGCCTGCAATTTACTATTGTGATGTTTTCGGTTTCTATGACAAAACACATGCTGCAAGATAACTAACACAAGTATAACAAGTGAATCACTAGATACACAAGTTATGGGGTTTTATCACAATCTCAAAGAAGGCAAAGAAAAAAAAAAGAAACCCTGAAGCTGAGAACAATATAATTAATTAACAAGGAACACAATAGAGGAACAATTTCAGGGAAGCGCATGAAAAGGAAGGCAGACATCTGGGAAGAGTGATGCTCACCATTGCAAAAAACAAAGGAGAAGGAAGTTTAAGAATAAAAGTATTTTATTTTTAAACCTAATTCAATGAAGCAAGGAGTGGAAGGAAATACGAATCCTCGTAACCAGCTTAGTATGTGCTTTAACTGAAGATTCCTCCTGGAAAAAAAAAAACAGTAAGAAAACACTTCTTTGGAGGCAGGTAGAAACAACAGCTCCACTGCTCAGAAGAACTCAACTTTAACAGACTAAGGTTTTTTACTGCCATCCCATAATCTTGTCTGGTATGAGTGGCCTCCATGGAAATGGGCATATACAGGACAAACCTGAGCAACTGAGTGAGGGCTCACAGCTTTACAGAGACTGCAGCCCCAAACAGGTAAAGGTAAAGGT
>WAAG01071359.1:1944-15901 GCA_013390105.1 Tichodroma muraria | reverse complement strand
AACAGGTAAAGGTAAAGGTTTGGGACTTTTACCAGCTGGGACTCTCAATTTCCATATCCCACTGTGAGGACTGGTTTGAGGATAGCAGACTAATTTAAGTGTGAACCACCTAAGTGTGAACCACTGTCCCATCTGCAAGCAGAAATCAGCAGGAGAAGAATTTCTGTCTCCTGGCACAGCCACGGCCGTCACACTGTGGGGCTGCCAGAAGCTCTGCTGCTATTCCAGCCTAAGCACAACTTGTCTCTGGCTGTTTGCCCATCCCTCAGCCACACAATCACAACTGCCTGAAGCAACAGAAGAGTTATGAAATAACCAGTACTAAAAAGTGGCAGATTGCTTTAAACTATACCACAGTGTACTTCACTGGTTATGCTATCTCCCCGCACAACACAGTGGGTCCCCATTTTCAATTATTAGAGGGATGCTTTTTTAAATCAATTCATAAAATTTACACCAGCTCTTTAAGAACCTTTGTGGCCTGAAAATATACTTCCACTTTAAAGCTCCCTTTTTCTAATTCTGATGGCCATTCTACACACTCTTTAATGAGTCTCATCAATCCCAACAGGGCTGTCTGAATAATGCAAAACCAAATTAAATGTGTACGAAAAGCTTCCTGTCCCATACCCAAACTCTATAGAGAAGTTTCATATTTGTCTGTTTAATACTCTATCTGCGTCTTTTACAGGACGGAATAACAAAAGACATGAACAAAATCACACCAGTTTTGGTGGTTAGTTTCCTAAAATCTGCTTTAGAAGTCTTTCCATGGCAAACACTCCCTAACTTCAGTGTGACTTAACAAGCTGTCTAGAGAGAGCAGCATGAAAACTGAAGACTGATGGTTTTCTTACTTATCTTTTTCTGTTTACAGTTGAGATTATTTTCTCATTAGCATGATAAATGACAACATTTTTCACTACTTTCCATGATGACATAAGCCAGGTTTATTTTACACAGAAACAGAGCAAAACTTTTTTATAAAATAAATATGTATGCGATTGAAATGTGTATAGCAAAAATTTGCAGTCAGAAATGGTGCTTTTGCCTGTTTGTTAATAGACAACAAACTTACAAATATGCTCGAAATTGTTTAAGAAACACTTTTTCTGAGCGAATGCATGGAGATTCTGAAGACAAACTGCCTATTAGCAATAGGCAACCTGATTTTTTTTTCCCATTATTCATACTCTTGCACTGAAAAGAGACTTACTTATACCTATCTTATCTATAAAGATGCTCTTAAAGACTTGAGGACATGAGAAAGAAAGCCAAGAACCTCTAGAGAAGGTCCCAGAAGACAGAGTCCCAGCTGCACATCTTCTCCATCAATACAACAGGTATGTCTTCACCAGTAAGGTTTCCAACTTTTGTTGAAAAGGGATAATCTCAGCATTTCATTTGCTGGCAGTTTTTCAGCCTATATTTCTCCTTTTCTTCCACTCTCCTAAACAGGTCCTTATTTCCTTGTTTATGCCAGACACTTACATTGTAATCACATGACTCTAATCACTCCTTAGCTCAACTAGAGAGCTCTTAAATTGTTCCTACAGATCAATCCTTTGAGCTTTCTTAATTTCTTCCTTGACCTCATTAGTTTGCCAAAAACTTTCAGGTCAAGACATGCCCAGCTAATAGCTTCCATTCCAAATCTGTCCTCAGTGTTAGTAAAATATGCAGTTAATTTAGATTTTGTCTCAAGAGTTGTAGATGAAAATTCCCTGAAACACAGAAAAGATTTATTCCCTCTATTTTGAGCTTCCACTGGTAATTACAGTGATGACCTCTGCAACACAAGTGGTAAACAGATGCAGAAAAGAAAATCAGCCTTGTAGCAAAGAGAAAAAAAGAAAACGATTTTTTAAAATAAAGAATGGGATCAAATTCTGCTCAAACATAAAGGATAACTGCAAAATTCCGACAGCAGAACATGGTTCAGTGCTACTTACTGAACTTAGGTCTTTTACTGGCAGAAGCAGTCCAGCACCACAGTGAAGTTATTCCAATTGTCAAACAAGAAGACCTCTCAAAAATGTCTTTCTAGGTGATGAACAGATGGGTAAAAAAAAAAATAAGTCAAGAACACAGACCAAATTAAACCAGATAAAATACATTACTTGTCTCTAGCAGCATGTAGAAAGGTAATTTTTCAGTATTGTGTATTTGGGAAAAACAAAAGAATCATAGGAAATTAAGGTGAGTTAAAACATTAAAAACAGATCTAAGTTTATTTTTTTTATTATTGCCACTAGACACGGCATGTGCCAGTAAAAGGGCTCTGTTGTTTCTATAGTTTTAAACAAATGAACCACAGCTTTCGTAGCCAATAACGTACACTGTGTTAACTATAGATAACAGACTAAAAGACACCTTACTTAAGAATATTGTCAATTGTCACTTGGGATTTAGAGCAACCAAGTGCATGGAGATCCAATTTTACCCCAAGTAAGTCATCTTACTGTCATCCCAATATGAAGGGTGACAGAAACGGCAGTCACCCTTACTACTACAGACTCGTTCAGTCTGCAGCTCCTCATGAATATTCTCATGAAAATAGATACACTTCATTTCCTATGTCTTTCAGGAGACAGCGCTGCTTCTCTCATTCCCTCCTGCAATGGGAGGTTGGGAGACAAGCATGAAAGCAAGCAGAGTTTTGATGTCAGTGTGAAAAGCAAACACTGAAAGTCACAGTGCATGACTGCGATTTACTGCAGCTGAGTGTCTATAAAATGCAGGGCACCTGCAGCAACTCATTTGGAATACCTATTGCCACCGCATCAGGAACAGTTGTAAACACACAGAAACAAATCTTGCTAGTATTTTCCTATCAATTACTGCTGTACTGACCTTAATCGGGCAGAAGTGGGGTTTGTGCTACCATATGAACAAATGATGGACAGAAAAGTCTAATTCCCACTTCGCTGCATGACTGGACCCCACAGCTGCATGGTGGTTTCTCAGACAGGTGCTCTGCTCTGCCATCCACACCTTTTGCTGCCTGGCAGGGTTGCAGGTCGGTGGGAAAACAACTAGCTGGGCAGGATTTGTACAGCATGCTGCAGCAATGCTTCCATGCCTGCAAATCCACTGCTAACAAGTCACATCTAACCATTCAGCAAGATGCAAGACTAAAGCCTCAGTCAGGTGAGAACCAAGGTACCAGCAGAGAAAATGGACAGCATTGTTTTGGAAAATGTAAAAAAAAAGCATAATTTTCCTTTTTATTCTTCTAAAACTGAAATCTAAGCCTCTGTGTCTTTACTGAAGTAACAAAGAGACTCAGGTGCATGTTCCTTATGACAGCTTGAGACTGCTTAAGAAATGTTTACACAAAACCACAAGAGTTACAAAGCATGAGCAAGCTTCCTCACTTCAATCAAACTGGCAAGTTTACAAATTTCAGTATGACACATCTATTGCAAGCTTACAGTAATGTCCATCTGCCCAGAAGCAGGAATGGAAAACTTAAGAGTTTGCAATGCTTCACTGCTGATTAACAAATGAGCATCTCCAACTAGCAGTATGTCTCCTTCAGGACATTGAACCTCTGAAAAATGAGACCTCCTGCACAGACTCCCATTCTGTAAATACAGTCAGGAAAGAGCCTCAGAAAATATGAAAAGCAATACAATTATTTGACCCTTTAAAATTATGGCAAAATAAACATTTTTCATTAATTTAAAGACTGGAAAACACATATGTCTGGATGCTGCTCTTAGTCATATGGTTTAGTTTTAGATAGTCCTGAGAGGGGCAGGGAGCTGAACCCTATGATACTTGTGGGTCCCTTCCGACTCGAGACATTCCGTGACTCTGTGATATGTCACGACATGCATACGCACACATAAACATATATGTACCATAAGACACACACATGTGGTATGCACATCTCTACACCAGCAACATGTCTTGCCACTCTCACATTTCAGACACCATGACTGAACGCCACTGCTCGGGGCTGACCTGGTTCTCCTTGCAGGACAAACACCAAGCACAACATTGAGGTTGGTTGTTATGCCACTCCCCTCTTCCCTCTTTCAAAGGACAAAAGGTGTACAGAGAAAGCTGGAGAGATTTGCCTAAGTCTGCTCAGCCACACCTGAGATTCAGCCTTGATATAAAACTGCACCCAGTGTCTTCACACGGACTGGTCTCCTACCATTCCTACGTCTGCAGGTTTGGGGAATTAATAGTCAGGGAATTGGTCTAATTAGTTTCAAATTAAATATTTTAAAAACTCACTGAGAATTACAGTGAGTAAGCCACGCTAATTAAATATTGAAGGAATATGTGGAAATAAGCATCAGGAGAGGTGTCTCTGTGCCCCACTCCCAATGCACAAAGGATTTAAGGGCATTTACTAGAACTCACTAATTGGATCTGTGAGCTTCTGCTTGACCCCTGATTTTTCTTCAACATATTAAGGCTGTGTAAAATATGTATAAATGCATGAATATGCAAAGCACAGCTACTGAAAATGGATTTATAAAGTTTTTGTTAGAAAAACCAAGCCAGTGAAGGCTTTGATAATATATCCAAAAGACAAAAATACACTCAACAATAATAATGCACCATCTCAAAGCAAAACAGAAACATTCTATTACCAGCATGCAAAATATATAGTAAAAAAGCAAAAACAACATAGTAATTCTTCTCACAGATCCCTGAATATATGCATACATATATTCATAACATTACATAAGCCTACAAGTGCAGAATGATGAAAAATGAATCAGGTGGGTAACCTGACAACAAACAGAGAAACAGTGAGGATGAATACCTCAATGAAAGTGGAAGATGGAATGGAATTTTTTTCTATAAATATTTATGGCATCAGTGATGATCACTACTCTGCCTGGTGACCCAGCAAACAAAAAAATAATTAGATTGTGGGTATTTTTTGCCATCGTGTAGAGAGAAATCCTGCCCAAGCTCCAGGTGCTCTGCTGCCCCTATTCTGTGCTCAGGCTTTGCACCACCAGCTCCCCACTCAGCCACTGCAGGCCCTCGGGCTGCAGCCAGGAAAAAGGCTGGGATGTACGGGGTAAGCAGCTCTAAATGCAGCCGCCCCAGCCGGGCCAAGGGAGTGGACAGCTTCAGCTCACACCACAGCTCTTTTCTTGGTGTCACACATTCTTGTCTCTCTCCTCTCGCCCACTAAGGACTTTCTCAGACAGTCAGGAACCAGTTGTCTTTGGGACCTCAACTTAATCTGGATAAGCTTCGGAATATCCCAAAGTATTAAAGGAAACTGAGCACTTAATAAAGTAAGAGTTTTTTTAGGAAACTGAATCAAACCACATCACAGCTTCATAAAAACAGCTTTCAGTGTCCCTGCCCCCCTCCTTGCTTCCAAAGACCACTGCTGCAACCAGGCAGCATCGGTGTTATTTCATCACAGGTATCCCTCAGCCCAAACTTTAAAAACTGTTCCGTTCTGGACAAGAAAGGGGGCATGATGACACCTGCCCATCCCCTGCGTGACATCTCCATGAGTGGCTCAGGGAGCTTCCCTTGCTTACAGAGAAGTTGCATTATACGTCTCCTGCCCTTTAATCCAGGGTTTATTAAAGTCAGCGAGGATGCCGCCTTTAAAACCACGGCAAGCAGTCCTTGCCCCCCCCCGTCTCATCATTGCCTTGCCCTGCATTGCAACAGTGTAATCCCTCTGGGAGACAGGGAGGTGTGCAGCAGAGACACACCTAGGACAGACTGATTTGCTTACACGGTTCCGGGTAGCTTGAAGGCTTTACTAGAAACCAACAAGCACTGGTGTTCTAAGGAAGCCAACAAAGAGGAAGCGTATTTATCACATCATGTCCCTTCTCTCATTACAATCCCAGTTTTCAGGAAACTAAAATTGCAAATACGTCTCCAATTCTCATTGACGTTAAATAAAGCCAAACCCCAATAACTCAGCCCTTTTATTGTACAGAGGTTATTTAAAGAAAGGTGATATTTGCCCCATAGCAGCTAAAAAGACACAGGCAAGCAACAGGGACGCTGTATTCAATTCAATTATCCAAGTCTCAGCCAGCAACCTAAGTGTTGAAAATACAAGAAGATACATGTTGACATACGGTTTTAACAGAGGATCAACTTAAAAACAATCTTGACTATAATCCCTCCAGTTTCATCCTTTGCAGGTGACACACATCTCACAGACAAAAAAGAAGAGCAATGTTTTGATGGTGCTTTTTATTGACCAGCTTCACAAACATGGTGAGTTCAAAGCCTATGTTGAACGTGGATATTTTCATCTGGCCCTGTGCTCTAGAATGACTTCATATAATTGAGATATTTTTCACTCTAAACGATGCCCTGATTGGTTGCAATTTGTTACTTACGATTAAAATTGCAGCTGACCATTAAAAATGCATTTGTGGCATTCTTTTGGTTCTCCAGAGTCAGCTGAAATAAAACCACCCCTGCCAAGTGGTTTCACAGCCTGATACCTGAACAGCAAGAACATTTTCTACATTTCTTTCTATGTTTTTAAAACATTCCCCTTTTTTTCCTGAAATTTACCACTCTCAAAACAAACAAACAAAAAACAACAAAACAAAACAACCTTGACTCAAAAACATCACAGACATGAGTGGGAAGGGTGGTTAAAAGCTGAGCAGGGACATTGGGAAATTCTGGAGGTAGTCACTTCTCCACAAGGTTCATCTGTTGGGATCTTCCAAGTCTTGGACTACAGTATCTCCCTCGAGATGTTCCAAGAGCAAGCGCAAACCATCCTGATCAGGAATCTCCTGTCTCCCGCATTCATCACAGCTACCTAGACTCCCAAATTTAGGGTTCGTTTACTGTCTCTGCTCCAGACTTTGCCATATCTGCATTTCAGCTCCCAGCTGTGAAGCCTGGCTCCAGGTGGGCACGCACCACCCACCCAGCATCATGGCCCTGGTTACACTGGTGGCCTCCAGATACAAGCAAAAGACCATGTGAGGGTTTTCATCTCACTGTAATAACCCTGTAAGTGTAGCTCTTGGAGCAGGTTGGGTTTTTGTTCCTTCCTTTTAAAATAAGCTGGCATAATTAAAGATAAAAAGGAAACATGTAAGGGCTTGTGCAGCTCCAAAGCCAGGAATAATTGCAAAACACAAGTCTTACCTCATCACTGTCTATTTCACATATTGCAACTTTAGCCACAGACAAACCAGTGCCCATGTTATGTTTTGATTTTTCCTCTTATTTGCTGCCTAATTTTCTTATTTCTTTTGAAACAATACATCAAATAAATGACAATCCTTTTCTTTGCAAGCTTTTGTTTACATTTGCATGCCTGTGAAATTAACTATGTAGAATCCTAGAATGTTTTGGCTTGACCTTTAAATGTCATCTAGTTCAACCACTCCTGTGCTGAACGTGGACTCCTTCAACTAGATCAGACCTCTGTCTAACCTGACCTTGGAAGTTTCCATGGAAGGCACATCTACCACCTCTCTGAGCAACCTTTTTCAGCACCTTAATTGTGAAAGATGTTTTCCTTGCATCTGCACCTAATCTGAACCTGCCCTCTTTTAATTTAAAACTATTACTCCCTGTACTATCACTACAGGCCTTGTGAAAGAGCTTGTCCCCACCTTTCTCATAAGCTCCCTTAAGGTACTGAAAGATTGCAATGAGGTCTCTCTGGAGTCTTCTCTTCTCCAGGTTGAACAACACCATCCCTCTCAGCCTTTCCTCATAGGAGAGGTGCTCTGTCCTTCTGGTCATCTTTATGGCTCTCCTCTGGGCTCGCTCCAAAAGGCTCAAATCTTTCCCATGCTGAGGACCCCAGAACTGGATGCAGCACTGCAGGTGAGGTCTCACAAGGGCAGAGGAGTGGGGAGCAATCACCTCCCTNAAGTTTCCATGGAAGGCACATCTACCACCTCTCTGAGCAACCTTTTTCAGCACCTTAATTGTGAAAGATGTTTTCCTTGCATCTGCACCTAATCTGAACCTGCCCTCTTTTAATTTAAAACTATTACTCCCTGTACTATCACTACAGGCCTTGTGAAAGAGCTTGTCCCCACCTTTCTCATAAGCTCCCTTAAGGTACTGAAAGATTGCAATGAGGTCTCTCTGGAGTCTTCTCTTCTCCAGGTTGAACAACACCATCCCTCTCAGCCTTTCCTCATAGGAGAGGTGCTCTGTCCTTCTGGTCATCTTTATGGCTCTCCTCTGGGCTCGCTCCAAAAGGCTCAAATCTTTCCCATGCTGAGGACCCCAGAACTGGATGCAGCACTGCAGGTGAGGTCTCACAAGGGCAGAGGAGTGGGGAGCAATCACCTCCCTTGACCTGCTGGCCACGCTGCTTTCTATGCAGCCCAGGATACTTTTGGAAAGTTTGGAAAGCCCAGGCTTCCTGGGCTGTGAGTGCACATATGCCAGGTCATGTCCAGCTTTTCACCCATCAGTACCTCCAACTGCAGTGTTGTTCTCTGCATGGCTGCTCTCACATTTTACAGCTCATGGATATTTAGGACTCAGAGAAGAACTTGGGTATTGTTACATTTCACCTTTTCTCACCAAGCTCCGTTATGACCAGAAATTAATTACTCAATTAATCCCTTTATTACTACTATTATTATTATTATTATTATTATTATTCAGAATTTAAAATATTATTATATTTAAATTGTCTTTCCCCCCAAACTTAGTTATTACACTTCATAAGCTTTCTTTAAGGATACTCCCTTACAAGAAATTAAACTCCAAAGCTTTGTGATTATTTTTGAGTGTTGTCAGTTCAAACCTAGTATTAAGATAAAAGTTGTTTCATAATGTCAGAAGGAATGTTCTTTATAATAATCTACCTTCTGATGGTAATTTTGTATAATTAATGCCACCTTTCCATGCAATTTTTTCTGTTCTAAAGTTTATTCTGTACTCCCACATGGAAAATTAGATCATTCAGCATGTGGAGGCATTTACAGAATACAGCTCACAACTACTCATTGAATAAATAAAATAGTGAAACAAAGGGAAAATTATGTTAAAACATCAATTATTTTTTCTTTCAAGCACTACCAGTGTCTTCATTCAAATGACAGGAAAGGAGATGATGGTTAGAGCCACTGTTAGAGATCACCACCCTTCACATGTGCTGCTTCATCTCTCATCAGGACATGGAAAGTCTCTGCTTTCCATGCAGAGGAAATGCATGGAGGTTTTTTCCGCCTTTCATCACAGACAAGCTAATTACAGTGCTCACTGGAGTGGTAGGAGAGCGAGCAGGTTCAACCTCCAGATCCACTGGCCATGTCCACATACCCACTCTCTATTCAGTTTCTCCTGACGACTGTGCACAACACAAATGCAGATCTACCCAAATCCAGGCAAAATATTTTAAAGCCAAGATGGACAGCCTATCCACGTGAATCCCAGACAGCTTGAAAATGACAGAAGACCTGAGGATGTCTCCTGAGTGCCCATCATGCAGGCACAAGGTACAACATAGCATGTGTCCCACCCTCTCCACCCTCCCCACCTTGCTGTGCACTTTTCCTTGCAGAAGCCACATGATGCTATAGATTTAGATAGTGGGTGCTGCAACGGTAAAAACCTTCTATAATCTTGTCATTTTCAGTTTTGCATCGTAGATTGTTTCAAAGTCCGTTGTCTAAAACCTGGGAACAAGTAAAACCTGTTAAACCTTTAGCAAGATCAAAATTGGAAGACTTCTCTAATCCTCTGCATTTACATGTTTTGTGTTTCAGACACCTAGCTAAACTGCTTTAGAGAAAGTCCAATTCATTATCTTCCAGTGTTTTTCCAGTTTCCTAACAGAAAGTGGGTATTTTCCCTCCCTTGCCTTATTTAGCAGGCAGCACCACAGAATCTGTGCAGTAGCCAGATTCTGATCTATCTCAAAGAGGTGATATCTGAAATCCCTGGAGCTGCTTATGGGTTACACAATTCAGTGACTTTACAGGCCAGGTCAGTTCTTGCAAAATCAGTTTGCAGAAGCATGTTCAGTGGGCACTCCAAAACTGAGGGTTCCTTCAGTTTTAAATGTACCATCCAGCAGAATTTATAGCATCTTTCATGGGCATTAAAGGTCTGCTGGTGACTCTAAGTTGATGATGAAGCAAACTTTTCAAAGACCAAAATACCCATCTATCTTCCAGGAGAGAAGAAACTGGATTCTCAGTAGCAAGGAATAAATGCAGAATTGGAATAAAGTGAAATTAGTATCTTGAAAATAGTTACAAAGTTCTGCTGGAAGGAGCAGAACATTTCCTGTCAAAATGAGTTTTATGTAAAGAATTTTCCTCCTGGTGTTTATTTCCTCTTATATTCTCCTCTTTCCACATCCTCCTCTGGGGCTATGGGATCCGATGACACACCGTTTCATCCTGGGCAGAGACAGAGGATGGGATTCCCAACATTGTGTTGTAAGGACATAGGGAGAAGATATAGGAAACTGCCTTTATTCTTGAGAGAATTGAGTTTGTCTGGGCATCTCATTAGCGTGGTGCCAGGGAGTCCAGGTGAGACGTCTCCAAAGGTAGCAAGTGCATAATTGTTTCCTTTATAGGTCCAGCAGCCCACAGGTTTTACAGGAACAACCAGAATATACACTTACACAACTTTTCCCCTGCAGAAGCATGTAGAAGAATAATATAACCCCCAAAGAGGTCAGAGGATGCATCGTGATCAGCTCAAATACCCCCCCAGAATGCAGAGATGCCAAAATCTCCTCCTCTGAAATACAGCACTGCTACAAGTATCAGCTGCCATAACTATTATTTTTTTTAATAATGCAGAACCTGACGTGCAGAATATGAATTTATGTAAGGCTTTAAAAATAAATAAGAAAATAAAAATTTTACATGGTTCCTTTTTGTTCTTCCAAGCAATCCCAAGCACAGTGTCACTGTCCAACTGGCAAAACTGTCCCCCCCCATGGTGCCGAAGGACCTGGCTGCAGGCAAAATGAAAAAAAACAACCTCAGTGCGATTTTTTTCTTTTTATCATGTGCCAAGTATGATAGCAGCCTTGTGCACAGGAAGCATCTGGACACACTGGAAAGAATTTCCTGACCAGCTTTGAGTGACAAACTCAACTAACAGCTCCTTTACACCAGTTACAAAAGACCAAATTGCTCCCATGCTATCGCTCTTGGGAAGAAAAGGGGGAGGGGGGAAAGCCCCCCTCATTATTCTACCTAAAACAAGCAAACAATCAAAGCCCAAAAAGCCAGTAAAATGGATTCAGAGGCTTTTTGGTTTGATCTGTAAACAAGTAATTCCATGGTACCAGATGATTCAGTCTGAACTGCTCAGCTATGAGAAGAGAAACTTGGAAAGCAAAACCCTATTAAAATGCTGAAGGAGTAAGATAATCTATTTATCTTAAAAAAAAAACAAAACCAAAACAAACAAAAATTCATTGAGCAAGAACAAATGAAAGACCAGGTAAAAGAAACACATCACGTTACTAGTTTGAGGAAAAAAAATGCAATCTAATCTTTCATAAGCTTTCCACACAATGCAAAGTCCATCTGTCCAATTTCTCTTAAATGGCACTGGCTTTGAAGAATAAATCCACAGCTGGTGATTTATGTGATTAAAAGCCTCAATATTATCAGTCTTCAGGACTTTGAGGTCTTTAGTAATACCAAAAATATTTGATCAATATCATCAATAAAAGATGATTCTCCCCTCCTCAAACCCAAACGTTTGATACTTTTTGCAAAATATTTTTATTACCTTCAGTGCTTCCAAAGCCTCTTCAAATAGAAGAAGCAGCAAATTGAAGTTGTTAGAGAAGTTACACAAGGACCTACCAGAATCCTCTCAAGAGGGAAAAAGAACAAGAAGAAAGAGATGAGGCTTAGTGGGAAACACAAGTAGATAGAGATGGCTGAAAACAACTGGTAAGATTTAGAAAATAAATATGGATACTAATGACCTGTAAAAAACATGTTCACAATCATTCCAACATACAAAGATGGAGAAAAGTGCAAAAATTGACTTGGCAGTCCTGGGTTAATGGTTGGACTTCATGATCTAAGAGGTCTTTTCCAAACTTTATGGTTCTGTGACTAATTAAAGGCTTCTTTTCTTGGGCTGGGGAAGGATCCTGAACAAGTTGAAACACGTGTTGTGAATGTTTTTGCCAGGCTTAGACTCCAGCACACGGAGCAGCACTAGATGTGCTGTTCAGGGGGGAGTTGGTGAGGCCACAGAGTACAAGAAGCTGTGAAATGGTGCCTTCACCTGCTAAGTGAGCAGCTGATGCTCAGAAATACAATTACTCTCCCTGTAGTAACTGTGGGTGTGCCACCATCTGCACATTTATTTAACATCCTCTGGATTCCTGTTAAACTTTGCTCCTTGTGATTTCTGTGGAATGACTTTCACAGGTTATAAATAATGTAAAAAGAAAAAAAAAAAGTCTTTCAGAAGGCTTATTACTCACTGATCTTCTGCTCTGCTTAGAGACCCCCTGTTCTTGAATAATAAAGCAAGGCCGAGAACAGTCCCATTCATTTCCTCTGACACACAATATAGAAAACAGAAGAAATGCTGACTCAAGTCACCTTCAAAGAATTTTAAGTCCTTCAATGATGCCACAAAAAACTCAAACACCTTCCACTGTGACACACATCCAAGGAAATTTTTCATTAATTCTGTCTTTGTTTCACCTTTCAGGTGTACAAGTGAAGCTGATTTGTAAGTGGTTGAGGCTCTGGGCAGGTGCCCAGTTTCTGCCAGTTCACAGGCTCAAGGAAGTGCACGTACACGGGTCATGGTGTTCCAGAGGTCCCACACAAGAAGTTCCTGCCCTCCTCCAGAGTCATGCCACATTCCTGGCTCCTGCTACCCAGCACTGAAGGTATCTCCCAGGGCAGGCAAGACCACAGAGCGAGTTTGTGGTCTTATGGAAAACTGTAGCCACTGCACCAGAGATAACAGAAATCAGCTATTCTAGGCCACCCAGGAAAGGCACAAAGAGAACAAACAGACAAATTCTTCAGGAAATACACTGTCCTGCAAGTACTTTGTTTATCACAAATGGCCTCCCATGCCTCTGCTTAAGAAACAAAACAAAGAAAAAAAACTAAAAAAAACCCTGACACTGAGGTCTTACTTCAAAACTTTTCCTGTAAGACAAAAAAAATTAAATTACATTTCAGTGTATGTACAATTTTGGTGATTGGTAGAACACTTTCCTTATCACATTGTTTCTCACAGTTGGTCCACACTTCAAATACTTAAACAGATACTTCTCACAAGTCTCTGTGTTCAAAAAAGGCTCCAACCCCTTTATGTTACTGAAAAAAACTTAAAAGATTAAGGTATTTAAAGGGTTTCTTGAGTGGATGGAAGGAAAATAATTTTTTAATAAAGAAGTTGTATTTCAACTTCTTTTTCGTAATTTTTTTTAACTGACACACACTCGTCCTATTATTTTTTCTCTGCAAACAGGGTGAAGCTGTATTTCCTCCAGATGACCATGACTTTGAAATGACAGCACAAACCCAAACACTCCTGGAATAAAAGTGTTAAACAAATCTTTACCCTGTTATCGTGGTTTCATTGTGAACCAGACAGAAAAAAAAACTATCAATTTGGGTTGCCAAAAGAAAAGGAATTTTGTAATCAAGAGCAAAGCAGGTTTAAACTTGAAAAGAACAGACTTTTATTAACTAATACAAAAAGGAAAGAAGGAGAAGAAAAAAAACAACTAACAAACTCTTAGAATTAGAATGAAACCTTTCAAACATTCTTCCTCTATTACCAAAATTTCTCTCACTCTCATTAACAACATACAGAAATTACATTTAGAAACTTTCAGTCAGTTTTTCAATTCTAGAATAGTCTTTCTTCAATTCTTCTAGAGATTGGAGCATCTTTTACTCGCTATGGAACTAAAAACTGAAACAAAACAAGACAAAACAAACTTTTCATGATAACAGCCGCCCGGAAAACATTTATATCATGAAAA
>WAAG01071354.1:3166-16114 GCA_013390105.1 Tichodroma muraria | reverse complement strand
GCCTATAGCATTGAAAAGCCTCAAAAAATATACAACTACATCAAAATGAAAAAACTTTAAAAAAAAAAAAGGGAAAAAAGAAGAAAGAAATCCTCTTTTGTTGCATAATAGTGAAGCGATGTATCAAAATCCATAAATTAGGCACAACTTTAAATCCACATATAATTTCAATTACATACATCTGTTTCTCCTTAGGAAGAATGAAGTGAGGTCAACAACTAAACATTTTACAGCCATCAAGATTCTGGGATGCTTTTTAAGCTATATACATATGTGATTTGTAAGAATCCTATTTATATGTAAAATCTCTCATTTGAACATTCATTCCTTTTATTATGCAAACACAATTTTTTTTGGAAGCTACAGGCTTCGAAGTGAAGTGAATGCACGTATTTCAGCCCAATATTGTTGCTCTAATTTTTTTCATTTTAACCCCCTGATGTTTCTGTTATCATGAAAAAGAATATCTGTTTAACTTTCAGATCTGCAGATAGATCTGCAGAATAGATGGGACATAGATTTTCCTTCAGAAAAGAATGTAAAAGGTTTCTGAGTTCTTTGACCAAAATAAAAATTAAAGCCTTAATGGAGGTTTTTGAGAGAAGATGGGAAAGGGAGAATCATAATATGCTGGGACTCAAGGTAGAAGATTTTTAAATATTTGAATTTTGTGTAATTTAATGTATTTGAGTGGTGTTTCTTTTCCTTCTATCGCCCAGTACTACTCACAGCCTTGAACAGAGCTCAGTTCCTTCAGCTGTGACAGTCTCATTGTGACCCTAGTGATGTGCCATATAGAACATCATTTTACCAGTAATGTTAATAAAGTTGATGACTTACTGATAAAACTTTCAGTAAAACAAAATAAAATCGAAATATGTTTTGCATCCATCCTAAATGTATGATATAATGTATTGACCTTCCTTGAGCCTGCAGCCTTTTTGAATTTCTCAAATATTAAAAAGTGAGCAAAGACTTAAGTAAGTTTGCTCAACAGTAAATCAAACAAGAAAGCAGAATCACTTGGAATACATAATCATAAAACCTTCATGCATAAAATAAAGAGCAAAATACTGACCTAAATTGTTAATAACAGGAAAAGTCTGTTAATACCTGTTGTATAAACCCCTAATCTTTACAGTTGTTAACAGAAACTGGAGTGCATGCATAAAAAACCTCTCTTCACAGCAATACTGTTATCCACATCAATCAAGATAATCCCACAGTAAAACCTTGCTAAAGAAGAAATGTGGCATGTTTGGATAATATCAATGATTAGAAAACATGTCCCAGAAAATGCCATGCAAAACAAGTTTAAATATTAATGCACACCTTCCTAGCCCTTTTCAAACTGAGTCTCAAATTATTTACGTGGACCTCAAGGGCTGAACTCTGATTTCAGTTCCAGATGTGAAACAAGCAGAAGTTTCTGTGTGTTTGAAAGCTAAGTGTAATTCTGTGCATAAAACTTCACAGCTTTTTTTTTGCAAAATATGAAGTCTCTGTCTGCAAGAGGGTAAATTGAGTCACAGAGCAGGGGCATGATTGATTGAATGTGAACACAGCACGTAACAAACCTTGCTATCTCTTACTCTATGGCTCAAGAAAACGTGCTGCTGGCCTAAATTTATTCTGTCTTGGGCTGAAATGTATTTGATCATAGCTCATCAAAGAGGACAATTTTTTTCTTTAGACCACACTATAAATTAATTACCTGGAAGATTTTTGTAGGGTGTATAGTATGTTCTGGAGAAATCATTGAAAAAGATAGAATTACACACTAAACCTCTGTGAACGATCATGTCCTTATTTTCTGCTCTAGATTGATGGTAATTGAATATGATTTGCAGTGGCAGGTTGGCACTCATGGACTGCTAATCGCTTGGGAAAATACAACACATTGCGCTCTCAAGTGTTGTTCTGCTATTGTTTTTCAGGGCAATCAAAGAATTGGCTCTCCTCGTGTGCTCATGAGAAAGGTGGTATTAAAAAAATACGTAAGTGAAGCAGAATTAGTTTAGCTAATTTTAGACAGCTAGAGTTTAAAAGTCTGCATCTTAGCTGGTTCTTGTGATTTCACAAGACTGTAGTATACTGTCTTATAAAATGCCTTCTTCTCTCCACAAACTTAGCAGGCACCTTCTTATGCAGACTCAGGTGACTATGTTGTAGCTATCCAAAGTTAGTGAGATGGGTCTTACCTAAAGTTAAATTGAACAATTCACCTTTCTGCAGAGCTTAGCAAAATTGGAACTTTTTGACTTTCTGGAGCAGTGCAGCAGCCAAACTCTGCAGAAACCAACATGGGAGTAACAAAAAGGAAAGAGTGAACATATAGAAGAAGTAATGTTCACACTAATACATAAAAATTGCATAGAAGTCCATGTTTCAATAAGAAGATGGTTAGGCTTGCAAATGGAACTTGTCAATATTATAATTGTTGGATGAGAAAGATCACAAAGTCAGAACAGAATTCATTATTCAACAAGCCTTCAGTTCAATTCAGCTGCATGAAATGCTGTGTGGCTTTAAGACACAGTTGAAAACCTGGATGATCAGCTGTGTAGCCTTACCAACTAAGCATAAAAGTGTGAGGAAATACACCATACTAAAGCACATCTTTACTAAAGAGCTGCCTGGAAAGACCACATGTATGAAAGGACTTGGGTTGGGTTTTTTTTAGGTTTTAATTTTTAAAGTAGAAGAAATATATTATCTCTGACCTCCTTTCTGGGGAGGAAAAAGACATTAATAAATTATTTTATAATAATTTAAAATAAAAAAAGTAACGTATTATTTGGTAGAGGAGTAAGCTTCCTACATGTAGAGCTTCTAAATGGTGATTAAACAGTTTAATTGTTTTAATTTTCAAAACCTCAAACAACGGTGACCAAAAATTTTTATGGCACCTTAAGCACAATACAGAGGAAAATACGATTCTGGCAGTGGACTGAACTGTAGGAATACTGCTCTCACTTTTTGGTTCACTCTCTTTATATAAAACATTTATGAATAGCATGTGCTTGACCTAGATGGCTGCAGAAGGATGTAGGAGCCCCATATCTTCAAGAGCATCCAAGATCTGGAAATTTGTTTGTGTGGGCTTATGCTGATCAAATATAACCTCTTCTAATAAGTGGGAGTGGAAATGGAAGGTAAATCGTGCCTTGTGCTGTACATTGCTTAATCTTGCTGTTTTGGGCTTTTTTTAAATCCATGCTGGCAACAAGCAGTGCCAGGGCATTTTCACTGGCCCTGGGGCCACCAGGCGACATCTGGCCACGCTCTTAAACACTCCAAACATCCAGAGGTGAAGGGACTGCATCCAAAATGCCCATGGGGAACACCCTTAGCCTAGTGTGCTGCACTGCAGATGGTGCTATCCAAAGAGTGACACGTCACAGCACCAAAGGTGTGACAAGGGCAATTTTATCAGTTTAATAACTGCAGAGAGAGAATTTCTTGTGAGTTAGGAATGTTTTTGACTCCTGAGTTTACTAGAATAGCTGTAGTGCTGGTGAACTAAGATTTCTGAGAGTGTACACAGAAAGTTCCTTTAGGAAACTAAGCACTTGTGAAATGAGAAAATATGTATTTACTTGTGTGTCACCGTTTCTTAACCATAGTAATTATCAGCTGTGATGATTAATGCCTGGTGTAAAGGTGAGATAGAGTATTATGAGTAATGAAAGTATTGACTAGAGATGGATGTTACCAAATATATGAGGATTTATTTCTTATTGTCTCTCTGGGGAAACAGAGGACACAAAATGTACAGGAAAGAAGGTCACTGGGAGGTCGATAAAAATGTGTCATTACAAAGGTGACCGTGAACAATTTACTTGTGAAAGAATAGAACCTGACTCTGTTTTCAAGGAATAGGTCTAAAACAAGCACGAGTGAATATTTTTTCATAAAGTTGTAATTAAATTTTAGAACTTGGTTCCAGATGAATGGCAGATAAGAAGTTCAGGAAATCTTTAACCTTCTGACTGCCAAAACCAGTGATGTTTGCTAAGCAGGACTAGTCTGTCCTTACCTTTTTTCTCCCATGTTCCCTAAGCATCAGCCACAGGCTGCAGTTGGAGGCAGGATTTAGCCATTTCATTCTAGCCCAGCATGACTGTTTCTACTTTTCTGTAGCCCAGATCATGTGTGTGGAGAGCATAAAAAGGAACGGGCAGCATTTGTTGACAGCATTTTATTCTTTTCCTTTATCACTCTCTTGTCAGCCGCCCTGAGATGGTTTTAGAACTCAGCAGAGCAAAGGAAGCGTTGCAAGAGGCATTGGAGGGGAAGTTATGACTCTAAAGCATTTGTTTGCCTCATTATGCTAATTTCTTCATTATCTCTGGGGTAGTGCAGCATCTTGATCCAGGTGAATTTACATTCAGCTCTTAATTCCGCTGTTCGTGGGTTCTCACTCCGTAAAACAGGGATGCTGTCATGAGAAGCGGTGATGGCAAATGCACCATCTGTGAGATTCTCAGCTTGTATTACAACAAAGGCCCTCAAATCCTCCATAACCTGGGGTTTTAGATACAGTGCCATAAGAAGTTGTCAGGGAATAAATCATGCAGTCCAGCCAGGGAGCAAACCATGCAGTCCAACATTTATACACTCGGGCAGCAAAAGCCAAGGTCTTCAGGATGATACCTGAGCAGGCGCAGCAGGACTGCAGCTGCCGACACTGCGAGGCTTTGGAATTCCCACGTGCATCCCTGCAAAACTGTGGGTATTTGTCACCTCTGTGCTTTTGGGCACCCTCACTCAGGAACACTTTAGGATTCTGAAGGCAGGAATCTCATCCTTCAGCTTCCCCCCTTATAAAGTAAAAGCAATTTTCATCTTGCAGAATGCTGTGGTTGTTTAAGTTACCTTGAGATTTATAGATCAAACGTGTCAAAAAAGCACAAAATATTTCCGTGTTCAGTGGATACAGCATAAAGGAGCTGTACATTGGTGCACAAACAGTTAAAAGAAAAGCTGTAGCTTTGAGCAAATGCATATGCAATTTCTGTAGACAACTTCCATTATCCTGTGAGGCACAAGTATTGCCAAATTATTAAACTAATTACAGATATTAAACTAAATATCAGTCTTCAAACCCTCTGTTGCCTTTTTTCTTCCTTTGAAGGCTTTTTATAATTTTTTTTTATTACTGTGGATACCTATAAAAGTTTTAATTTGAATAATTTAGAAGTTTGCATTTAATTTTATTATATTTCTTTTCATGTTACTGCAGTGTTGTCTTTGGGCTTTTAATTGATTTTTTTGTTATTGTTAAACACTTTGAAACTTCTGAAATGAACTGCATGAAAAGAATAAGTAATGACCCAGTCTTAAGAGAAAACCAGCAATATTTTATTAAAGAGAATCTTTCACAGAATTAAATCCTGTGATTTTAGTATTTTTTGAGCAATTACAATAGCATTTGTAGCAGGTCTTATGGAAGTTAACATATCTGCATCTATAGAGCAGGCATAGAAAATGCTGCAAATACATGCCTTTGATCTAAATGACAGAAATAAATTTTCTAGGGACACGGTAGCATTAAGCATGTTTAAACTGACCCATATTTCTTGGAGTGCAGGTAGAGTGTTTCTCCTTTTGATCAGGCCATTTGATTTACAGTATAAATAAAATTAAGTTATATGCATAATACACGTAATATAATTTGGCACATTAACTCTTACAGATGAAGGTTAATATTTTATCTATCCCCTATTTTTTTTTTTCCTGTTCTGCAGTTAAATTTATCACGAGTCTGCAGGCATGACTTGCTGCTACACACGGACACGAACAATTAAGTTTTCAGTCAGAACTACAGTGAGAGACCCTGATCCAGCAGCACTCACTAAGCCTTTTGGTAGCTGCATTGATAAGGCAGGAAGAAGTTCACGTGCAAGAAATCTGAAGTGAAGGTGCAAATCTCATGCTTGGCTGGTATTTTGTTATCTAGGAATAAGTTGATCCTGAGCAGCATCAGAGCAGCCTTACTCTCAGTGTTTCTTTTAAAACTATCCTAAATCTTTTGGACCCTTGTCATTACAGGGAACTCAAATTTGTTAATGTTGTGATTCAAGCTACCATTTCATAAGGTTTTAAGCAATTTTTCAGAAACTGTTCATTAATATTCAAAGCTTTTTTAAAAAGTCGTAGACTTGTGCCTAACATTCAATAAGACACATTTTCGTTGCTTTTTATAGATCTGGAAGTTGGAGATGTGCTTTCTAGTTTAAAGCAAAGACGCCTTAAATCATTATGATAGGATTAGAATATTAAAAATACCATCAGACTGGTGTTCGGGTTTTTTTCCACATATCCAAAGGCTGTATGATTCTCAAATAAATTGCATATGAAATAATGAAATAATCAGTCTTTTTTTTTCAGTTAATCACTAAGCTACTGTAATTGATTTTGAACACAGCATACTGCTATGAGTACTCCTTGTTTGAATAGTACAAGGGTTGGCCATCTAGGTTTCTATGGAGCTATAGTATTTTAAACTCCCTTGAGAAAGGAGGCAGACTAAATCTAAGATGACTCTTGTCAACTGTTGAGCGAAATCTGACATGTTTAAAGAGGGTACTTCCATTGTCTGACCTTTCAGCTGGTAATTTCTGAACTACTCCTTACCTATTGAGGTACCCAGCATGCAGAGCTGCCTCTCAACACTGTCAGATTACAGAGCTTTTCTTTTTTTCATTTTATCTGAGCGCTCACGTTACTTTGGGTTTGAGCTTAAACACGTGTGTTAGAGGTATTCAGGCTTTTTCTGCAGCCTGCAAGACCTACATGTTGCCCCAAGGGATAATTCAGAACAGGAATCTCTTGATACAGACCCCAAAGGAAAAAAAAAACAAATGAATACTGGAGATACAAAACTGTGTTGTTGAAAGAATTGCCAGAGTGATACTGGAAGAGATTCTTGTATAAGACTTGATTTGTAATTATGGATCATAAGATCCTGTCTGTACTCAGTTCTTAAATACAGAATTCATGAGTAAAGCCTGAGTAAGTTTTCCAGCCAATAAAAACAACAATGAAATTGGAATTTACGGGATTACGAGCACAATAAATTTGATTAACAGTTATAGCTTTTCAGTCTTTTTCTCCTTTAATAGAAGAGAAAGAAAGAAGTTCTTAAAACCTAAAAAGTCAAGTAGATGTATTTCCACTTGAGAGCTTTTATGGGAAGATGCAGTTAGAAACAAAGTGTAGAGTAAGCAAAATTTAGGTGAGATTTAGTTTAATAGACATGATAATCTGAAATCTCATTTGTTTAAAAAGCAGAAGCCAATGAAGGAAAGCTCCCAAAAATTTGAAGCAAAATTTCCAGTACTTTTTCACGATGAAGAATTTGCTTGATGCTTTTCCATAGGCTGAAAGAACTTCCATACTGGTTTTATCAGTTTTCAGTGCACTCTGATGTACAAAACACCTCAGTTCTTGCTCAAAGTTGGTTGTATGTTGCATGAATGCTACAGAGAGATAAAATTCTAACAATAAACATGCTCTGCCATTGATTACTTTTTTAAAATAATGGGTATGAGGTGTATTGCTTGTTCAGAAAATCCTCTGTTATGAGATTAGCCAAAGTGATATCAAGTGCAATGATGACACTTTCCATAATGATCAAGAAACCTTGCAGTGAGCTGGGAAGAAGGATGTGGGCTAGTGAAGCACAGATGAATGAAAAACTTGGAAAAAATTTGTTGAAATTCACAACTATTTTTCTCAGTGGTTTCCTGCAAGTGTGGAATGTAAAAAAAAAATCATTTCACAAGCTAAAATACTGATTAGACTGGCCAAAAATTAAGTGATTAAGATTGTGCTTTACAATTTCAAATCAATAAGTCACTTGCCAAAAAGAATTTGAAAAGTGCAAATCTCACTCAAATTTTTTCTGAAAGAATCAAAAGAAAAGAGATATTGGGAGAATGGAAAGCAGTAGGTGAGTCTCTCTTCATATTTGAGTCTGGATGGTTTGAATATTTCTTGAAAGTCTTCAGAAGTCTTTTGAAAAGCTTCAGATGTCAAAATGGAAACACCTGAAGGCCTATTATCAAAATAATAGCCTCTACAGTCTGTGAACTTGGATAAAGAGAAATGACTCATCTCCAATGATAGGGGACTGATGGATTCCATCGGCAGACTGTGACTTGTGTGACATGACTAGATAATAAGGGCTTTTATAGACTCCTTTGCCTATTTAAGGGCCTAAAAATGGATTTTGAGTCACAGGCCAAGATCAGGCACCCAGAGATGGATTCCTTGCTATTTTTAAGAACTCTTGAGACTGCAACTACGGATGGTATCTGTGCATACTCTTTGCTTAAGTGGTAAAATATTCTGTCCTCTTTAGTGAACAAGGGAGTAGCTATTCCTGTAATTTTTAATATAAGCTTAAAAAATGTAACTGACAGTGATAACCTCAGTGAACCATCCTGGAGACTACAGGTATTCATTAAATAATAATCATTCTTTGTAGTGCATTAGCACAAGGAACGTTAGCAATGGACAATGAAGCTGTTCTGCCAGTTAGTAAAAAAAGCCTCCCCTGGCAGAAAGACCTTCCAATTTAAATTCTCAATGTGACACAACAGTTGGATGCAGAAGATGATAGAGCAAGTAAAATTCTACAGGGGTCTTTTTGGTAGTATTTCATATTTAACTCATAGCATAGAGATCTTCAAGAGTATTCTGCAGATTTTAAAGAAGGAGTGTGTGATTAAAAGAAAGGTATGTGCTCATGGATTTCAAAGAGAAATTCAGCCTGTTGGATTCATTGTATTCATGTGAAACCAAGTAAAATATCAAGATCTATTGTAATAATTGAGTAAATATTTTATTTGGAATAATTAGAGTATTGTTTTACAAACATTAAAAGGCTTGCTAAGAGCTATGTCATTCATTATTATAGTTAAAAATATTGGTATTAGGTCTTTGGAATAATTACAAACAGCAATTCTTCATAAGATAAATGGGTAGGATTAAAAATAAGCACATACAAAGCTATTCATCAATTAAATAAATCAGCCCATGCTATGAAAACTCCATGAAAAAATACCTTAGAGATTTAGTTAATATCAAGGCATTACTTATTACAGGAATGTTGATTGTTTGGGCACGATGAGAAGGAAATCTTAGAAGTATTGTCTAGATAAGATTATAGGCTTATTCTTTTTTTAAAATACAAGGGAAGCGGTATGGACACCAACACATTGTGTTCTTTTTTTTTTTAGAGTGACTCTAACGTACCTGTGCAAAAAGCCAGATTATTCTGTAAAATAGCTCACAGACATAGGATGGAATCATGTCTGCTATATGTTGTATTCTCCTGACACCAAGCTCACCCCAAAAAAACCCTTCCAAATCCACCACCCTTTAGCCTTCAAATGTTTCACTTTGTGGCCCTGTTTAGGCTATTTCTTACCTAAGAACCTGGTGCCTCTGGAAGGCAGAGATGCAGGTCCCCAAGAGTGCCGGAGATCAGTAGGTCCAGCTGCAGGCACTGGAGCGATGCCCAGCAGCCTCCAAGTCATCAGAGACCAAGCCAGCATTAAGAGAAAGATGCAACATGTCTGAGTCTGTGCATTGTGGAGCTTGAGAAGGTGAACAAATATTATTAGCCTGGGTGGTGGGGCAATGTCAGGTCAGTGTTTGTCCCCTTCAGCAGTACTGTGCCTCGTCAGTGCATCAGCCCTCCCGAATATGATGGGGGAACTGGCGCTGTAGTGACACCACATAACGGAGAGGTGAGAAAAAATGGTAGCTGAGGAGGAGCCAAGGGCCACCTCCAGCTTCCCTGCATAGTGTGACACCCACACCGGGTCCTCTCTGTCCCCCAACACTTCACAGCTGCTATAATTTCTCCCAATGTCTCCCAGAACTCCAGCTTACCTCTGCGCTGTGTGCAGGAGTCTCTCTGAGACCCTCTTGATACATTGTCTGCAGAGAAACTTCAGAGACCAAACTTCCTGTGCTGAGCAGCCTGTGGAGAGAGTTCCACACTCACCTGAGATGGAAACCAGCTCTCTTACCTGAGCAAACGGAGCGCTAAGCTGGAAAGTTGGAGAGCTTACTTTGCTGTGGCAGGTTACCCTCATTATCACTTCAGGGTTAGTAAATTATAAATATCTACCCATTAGGAGAGGAAAACGCATACTTAAGCTCTGTTATTTCTGCTGGGCTTGCTATTATTTTATTATTTCTAATCCTGTAAACAATAATATTTCAAAAGTAAAATATGTTCATAGTGCATGTATCTTAACAAAGCAGCATCTTCCGCTACATATAAACAGCAGTACATGAGCAATTCCAGCTTGTCAAGGCTGGGTATGTACTCACTGCACGCAGCCTCTAAACTGAAAGAGGCCAAAATTTAAGTTGGAAATGCGTCACTTCCCCGTATCCATTCTGCAGCTCATTTCTAATGGGAATGAAAGACAGCTGGGTAACGTGGAAGGCCTGTGGTAAGCGTGTTGCAGGGAGTAGGGCTGTGGGGACTGCTGATGGAGCTTTGCTTCCTGCAGTGTGTGCCCTGGCAAAGTGTCTGCCATGAAGTATGTGCTCGCTGAAAGGTCTGCAGTCACCTATATATGTCTAAATAGCGATATAAATAGAAGATCAGGTTGGGTAGTGTGTGCAGGCTTTATTTGGAAAAAAAAACACAACCAAACAGACTGAGAACAAAAAGAGCTTTTCACTGTCTCGAGCCTGATGCTGGCCAAGATCCAGATAGATCCCTACTGCTGGCTGAAATTAGAGCTGTGTCAGTCTATATTGAATTGTGTCTAGATGCCTGTAGCCCTGGGTGGTTCTTCAGAGAGCTACAGGTCACCCAGATTTGGGAGTGTCCATCTTCTTCTGCTTGACCTCATTCCTTACATTAATGGCTAAGAGATAGAATGATGTAACAGTCTTTTGGAGATCCTAGACAATCTGAAAAGCTGCCTGTGACTTTCCTCTTTCCAGTACGAGAGTCCTTTGGTTGGCAATGGTGTACTTGGACTTTCTTTTGCATTTCAAGATTAGTAATACTGACTTAAAACATGCAGTGAGGAGGAGTTAACTCTTGCTTTACATAAATATATAATGCATTTTTAATTTACACATTTACAAAATATATATGCATTTTTGATGTACAAATGGTACAAATTTACAGACTTACATAAAGATAAAAAAAATTATTTTTTTTTTTTTTTTTACAAATGACGTTTTTCAATGCCTGGTAATGTAGATAACCAGGAAAAAAAAACTTATAAAAATTCCCTTACATGATGAGAAAGTATGAAAAAAAAGTATTCCAGGAAATGCATCTTTTTTCTTTGTGAATCTGGACCTGCAAAATCTACCCTAAGAATATACAACTTTGAGGATAGATTGAAATCTGAGGGGCAAATCAAGGCCCTACCTTCTGCAAAGATTGATTTTAGGCTGCATTTTTCTTCATGTCTTCTGTAATACACCTAAATTCACTGCTACATAATCAGGGTGATTTGAGTTTTGAGTACTGCAAAAAGTGAATAAAACCTCTGTATCTTTGCTTACTTTACATTTTCAGTTTTTTATTGTGACAAGAAGACATAACTATATAAAATGTCATGCTGGCAGAACACAAGCATACTGTTGTGTGACGGGATCACAGTCAGCAGTCTTGGCTTTACATATTTGAATCTGAATGTGCACAGCTCAAAATACAGGTTTATTAGGAATCATCAATCCCAGTTTATGCATGGAGCAGACAGCTCCTTTGTGGTGAAGTCTCCTTGCTAGTCTGTTACACAGCCGGGTATAGCTGAAGAACAAGCAGGAGACAAATTAGGAAGTTTGATTCTTGAAGTAGCTGGAAACATCCAAAAATATACTCCATATCTCAGGCCGTTAACAAGAGCAGAGGCAGCACAGAGCAAATCCTTCCAAGAAGCTTGGCTCCTGAGGACTGCTCGTACCTCTTCTGGAGGGAGCGTGCTGCTCTCTGAACTTCTCTGGAGATCTGTGCTGCTGCTAACGATGGCATTGTGTGAAGGTGGAAAGGTCCTGCCAGCCTTCAGCTCAGCAGAGCTGGCCTCTGCATTCTGCTTCATCCACTCACCCTGCTCACAAAACCCCACACCATCCTGCCCCACACTGCAGGAGCTCGGTGTTTGACGTCCATTTAATTTTATTACACCCTGATGTCTAATTACTCCTAATAACCTTACCATCTGTACTCTGTCTTGAACAACTTTTGTTTTGTGTTTCTCCTCTCTGGCTGTGAGTTGTTCTGTTGATATGGCTCATAAATAAGCTGTTGGCAATATGAAATGATGTAGGCACTAGGAGTGCTTATCTCTACAGTGTATAAAGGAATTCTGTGGAAATTGCTCTTACGTAGATGTTAAACTAAATGCTGATAGTTCTCACCTTTTATTTTTAATATCTAGTAACTCACTGCAAGATGCTCCTGTGGAAATAGGGAGTTCCTTCCTTGAAATATGGAATTAACTTTTTCCTACTCTAGAAATGGCATCAAAAATATTAGAAATACTTTATGCTGTCAATAATAAGAGTAAAGAATTAGAAGAGGAAAAATACTAAAAGCTCTTCCTCCTCCTGTTCCACAAATCCATCAGTAATCCTTTATTACATTTACAGTGCTTTGACCAAATTCCAGGAGATGTAATTTCCATCAAAGATTTTTCCATAATTCAGAACTTATTATCAGAGAAAATTTCTTTTTGTTTTCACTTTCTTTTCACTATACTACTAGCTGTACTTCTGGAGTATCACTCACAATGAAGTAATAATTTTCTTTCCAATTCTTCTCTCCACAAAAATACATCATTGTGTTGCATTCTTAGTATTTCCTTAGGTGTTTACTTCTCTGTGGTTTAGATATGAAGACAAATTTTCCAGCTGTATTAAGGTATTCTGTGATGTTTTGCCTCAAAAAAAAAAAAA
>WAAG01071346.1:0-13153 GCA_013390105.1 Tichodroma muraria | reverse complement strand
AAACAAAACAAAAAAAAAAGGCATCTTTTTTTTTTGGTTATTTGATCAACCTGGAATTTGGAGTTAGTTACACAACAAAACTACTTGCCCCATATTGGCACTTTGGTTTTTTTCTGAATTTTAGTCAAAAATTCTTTGTCCCACTTTTCCCCATGCTTACATTCTTTATTGAGCATTGTGACAACAGAGCCAGTCTGGAGGCAGAGTTGACAGCATCTCACAGGTCATTTGCTGACACAGCAATGTGACTGATTCATTTATTTTATTATCCTTTTTTTTAAACTGACTCAAAATTAAATGCATTTTCTCAGTTCAACAAGAAGAAAAATATTCTAAATCAGATCAACAAAGTCAAAGCAAACTACTACATTCACATTTTCCCTTTAGAAAATAAAATTAATCTGGGAATGAGTAATTTCTTCTCTAGCAGAAAATTTTAAATGTGCAAAATTATGATTTTCAGTTGTAAAATTTGCTTTGGCAAAATACATTTTTACCCTGGAATACTGTACACTGGAACAGTCCATTCAGTAGCCATATATACACTATGATCTCTTTTCTGATAATGATTATTTAGCCTCTCAGGAGCTTTCTGGCAGCATACTGAGATTCTTTAGATCATAGCGCTCCTTCCTACTCATGGTCTAGAGACACCAAGTTTGTAATGAAAGTATGTGTGTGTGAGAAAGGGAGAGAAAACAACTTTGAAATGTAGACTTGCCTTTAGGTAACACATTTCTGTCTTATTGGCCTTTTCTGTTTCTTTGTGTACTAGTCTGGGAATTTTATGAAGTCAGTATTTTTCTGTACTTGCTGAAATAGCAAAGTTTCAGAGCTTCATAAAACACAAATTCCATTGCACTGAAAAATGGTAAAAATGGATATAAGAGGCAAAGAATTTCAAGTCCTAGATCAAGCACCTGAGTTTTATCAGCTCCAGGGTATGATGCTGTGAGAGACGGAGAGAATAAAGGAAAAAGAGAGTTTACAACTTTAGGAAAGATTTTGCTTCTTAATGACTCAACTGAGTTTTAGAAATACTACTACAGGCTTAAGATGATTCAGAACAGAAATTTTGCAGGACTAGTTCCAGTCATCTTTATAAATACTTCCTTTCTCTCTAGAGCACAGTGCAAGGTGTGAGCTAGAGGAAGTGCAAGCTAGAGGAAAAGCTGTAGAAAAACTACTGCTCTTTTCTTATGGATGTTCTTTTTTGGAGGCTGTTTTGTTTGGCTGAGTTTTCTAAGCAACACTTGTTTCTTCCTCGCTTCAGAAAATAAGGTTTGTGTGACTTTACCATGTGGAAGTCCATCTGTCCATGTGGCAGTCCTCAATCACTTCAAGACAATTTCAACTCTTAAGGGAGAAGAGGCCCTAAGAGATATGAAGAGCTTGTAAGCTTTGCAAAAAAATCAGTGACTTGAGAAGAAAGAGAAAATTGAATATCCTTGTGGAAGGAAAGACTACCAAGTATGAGCCACATGGGATCATGAGCTCAAGATATGTTTTCAAACAATCCACACATGCAACCAGAGCTAAGCACAGCATGTCTGCCCAGGCAGGGACTGCACAGCAGCTGTGTGGGCAAGCACAGATATGCCAGAAACTGGCAGTGCTACAGAGCATTGCAAGATAGTGCAATATTGGTAAGGATCAATATTGTGTCATGGAGAAACTATGAAAAAGAAAGTGCAAAAATCTGAAAAAGATCGTGTTTCCTTAAGTCTGATGCTCATGGAACAACTCATCAGCAGTTTTCTACTTCCAGAGGAAGGCTCAAGGGAGGATCCAGCTTCAAGTGTCATTCACAGTGCTTTCTCAACTGCATGAGGTTTCTTTTTTCCTACTGTGAAAAAATTTAGAAATGCATGAAACCAAGTCTTCTGAAGTCTTCAATACAAAACTAGATTCAACAGACACTTTAAATTTCCTTTGTATGGAGCTGTGAAATTTCCTTCCCCTAGCAGAGCCAAGACAGCAGAAAGTCCAAGCAGTGCAGCTGCTCTGAAAATAAAAAGAACATAAAAAGAGAACTCTGGGAGTGAGAAGAAAAGGTTTAGGTCTTAACATGAGATATAGAGTGTGCTCAGTTTCCATGAGTCACAAGTCCCTGGAAACCTATTTGCTTAAGAATGGCTGCTAGTTACACCCCTGCAGTATCTTTGAGGAGCCATGATTAAGATACTCATCCCTATAATCAGAACAATAGCATTTCTCTCTATCACAGGAATTATGTGCAAAGAAAAAGGTATGTTGATGATGATGGAGCAATCAGATTCTGTTGTAATCAGTACCTTAAACTGTATTTGGGATGGTTGACGCGGCCAGTATAGAGGCAAGCAGCAAAGACCTGTGAAAGACATTCTCTGCAAAACCTTTCTTCTAAAGCTACTGCTGGTGTCCTCAGGCAGGAGGTTATGAGTCTCAGCCTCACACAACACATACTTGCAAAGAGAGCCACCATAGCCCAGTGTTCTGTTGACAAGTATCCGATTTCCTATGACCCCTTTTTGTTTCAGAAGTTCAAGTAGCCTAACTCCAGCTCTGCTGAGCTGTACTGCCTCCTCCACAAGCCACCAGCTCCTTTTTGCGTCCCACTGGTGGCTGGGCAGCCAGTGTGCTGTGCAGGAGGCTGGTTCAGAGCTGTGCACACAGAGAGTGCCTGGCAAGCACCTGGTGGGCTGGGGGTCACCTGGCAGCCTAAGGAGGATACAGACTTTTGTGCCTGCCCTATGCTCCATTTCTCACTGAACATCATTGATACTCTCTTGTCATGTTTCTGGATTTCTAACCATCAAATTGAAAGTCCAAAGGCAGTAAGGGAAGGTCCCTATAGCTCAGCAGCCCCAAAAATGTATCACTTCCACTGCCATTAGCAGGCTACAGGCTTAAGCTGTCTTTTCAAGGTCTTGGGGCTGAGGCTTGATAGGTTTGAATTGTATTTGGCCTGCCTGGACATTTCTACCAGCTTGTGTAGATGTAACACCAATTATTCTATGTGGAAGGGTAGCTATGCCTAATTAATTTTATCGTTGCCTATCGTTCAGTGGTAAACTATAGCTTTTCTGCAGATAAAGTAAAAAGTAATTCCTCTATGTAGAGGGAAATATTTCCCTTTTCAGCATGCTGCTGTTCTGGTAGAGCAGCACAGGGATGGTATGGCGGTGCTGAGAGCACAGGATGCAATACAGAGGTGAACAGGCATGGGGGTGGTAAGAAAGGTCACAGGGTAGCACTGGAGGTATCAGGGATGCAGGTAATTCTTCTGTAGTAAGTTAACAAATGGACATATGGAGCTGGACAAAACTGGTTTTAAGGGTCACCAAAAAACCAAAAAAACAAAACATGCAAAAAAACCCCCAAAAAACCCCCAAAAAAACCAAAAAAAAACAAAAAAAAAAACAAAGAAAAAGGATCTAACATTTGTAAAACAGTTTATATAGAAATTTTGGTGCAGTATGATGTTGCAGACATTAACTATGAACAAGGCATCAATCTGTATCAGAAAATATGAAAACAACTTAAAGTGAAGAAGAAACCATCCATGTGATACTTGCCTGACAAAAGTTAAGAAACCCCATCATCACCATCATTCCTCCCAGGAGGGGAATGTGGGGGCAATGAACCTTTATGCAACACCCTGCTCCCTGCTTCTTTGTGAGAAAAAAATGGACCCTTTCCTTTTTTTTTAGCTCATTAATTAAACATAGCAATTCCTTTGATCATCCTGTTGAGATTTAAATTGTATCAACAATAAATTCTTGGCTTTACTCAAAAGGTGTGTTTCTTTTTTTACATTGCAAAATTTTTAATTTAGCGGACAGGCAAACAAGTACAATGATGACATAAAATCTCTTTCTTTGGATGCCAGGCTTAGAATTGAGATCCAATTGCAACAACAGAGTAGAATCCACTCTCTTCTATCTTCCTTTTTTTTTCTTTTTTTTTTGGTAGTGACACGACTCTGCTACAAAAGTCTTTTGTCAAAAACTACAAGAGCTAAGCCTTCCTTTCACAGCATCAGTGTGGATACTTTCACATCAATAACCTAAATAGCAGCACTAATTCAGCACCAGACTAAGAGTCTGCTGGGTTATTCTAATTTATTTAAAACTCAATTAAGGGAGATTTACTTCAGAACATAAGAGAAACCTTTATAAGAAAAGAAAAGTTGAGATTGGAACAGATTAGATGTGGAGGTTGTAGAAAAGCTTTGTAATTTGAGCATTTTAATTACCAGTTAGCCAGGCTACTATGACTGAATAGCTCAAATGTAGTCAGGCCTGAGCTGGGGCAGTGGGATGGAACAGATGGCCTCTTCAGTCCTCTTCCTGCTGTATTTCCTAAGATAATTCTATACTTATTGCATTAATATTTCCTAGTTCGCTCATTTTCCTTTGTTGTTGTGCCTTGGACTAAGGCTAGAAGTCTGTTTTTTCATTTTGTGGCACAGAATCCAAAAGAACACGCAAAACCACAAAAACCATCTCACCGAGAGAAAAGCAACAGCTAATGCCTAAATCAGCCAACTACTCCTGGATGTATAATTTCTTCATTTCCTTTCATAGGAACTGATGGACTGTAGAATTTTTATGATTTCTTTGAGAATTTGAGCATCGTTGTAATGATGACACAAAGGAAGAATTTAGTTAGGTTTCTTCTGCAGTGCATGTATGGTTGACATTAACAGGGCAAGGATACCTGGGTTGCAGGGACAGCTGGTTCAGAAAGGCATTTAGTTAATGACTATTCAATGCAGGAGACACAGTGAAGGAACAGAAAATGTTGTCAGCTGAAAACAGGACACAACTCTGACCAGCAGCAGATATTGTCTCAGATAACTGAGACAATAGCAAGGGTCAGAATTCCTGCTTCCTGATGTGCCACTCAGGACCCACCTGTTCAGCCTATGAAAGGGTCAGCCAGCACTTTGCAACTCATGTGAGAGCAAACACCATGATCAGGGTCTCATAGGAAAGACCAAATACCTTACACAATATTTGAAGAAGCTTGTGGCACTGCATGAGAGTTATTATGGGGTATTTTGTGGGAACTGTAGGAATGTGGAGGCCTTACTGTGGGATACTTAGGGGAAAGGGCAAAGGTAGTGGCAGGGATCGAGGTGGATTAGGGAAGAGCAGGCATGGAAAATTGAAGAGGACAGACTAAAAGAGGGCAAGTCACAGGTAAGCAGGTGGCAGGCCAGGATAGTTGCCCTGTATTTGGCATCTCCATCAAGCTCTATTTCCACCTATTTTCTGTGCAAGCAAGCTCTCATGCTCTCTGTGTGTGTTCAAGTACATAATTTTGTGTGCAGGGACACACATTCTGCTGCTGAACTTCAGGATCAAATACCAGATATAAGGCTAGGAACCAGACAGACCCAAGGACTGAGGTTTGACAGCATGAATGGAAGAATTCTAGGGATAGATCAAGTGCATTTGGGATTTAACTCTACTTGTGAAACTGTAAAAAAACAGTCACAAAATGTCTATGCATCCAATAAGCCTCACATTAGTCTTTCTCTGCACTGAATATAAGCACCAATGTAGTCAAAATACAGCACACAAAGCAGTTTGTAGAATATTACTAAAATTACACATAAATCAATAGAAAAAAATTATATACTTCAGGTTTATGGCAATATCTTCAGTGTTTCCAAAGGCTCCATATTGATCTGATTAAAAAAATATTTGAATTATATAAGAAAATAGTTAAAATAAGCTCAGTAGAGGCAGCAGGTTGTTACCTAGACAACTTGACTTATCTGCAGTGCTAAAACCAAACATGGAGTCTATCACAGCTGGGAGATGTGTGACCAGCATAAACTCTTAGGGCCTTCTTTTAAAATTGACAGTTAAAATGTAGGTTCTAGATTTCAAACATGAAAACATGCAAGATAAGACGGGTCTAACCGGTGGATAAATAGAGGATAACTTTTAAAATTTTATTCATAGACTGCTGAATTCATATTTAAAGTATTTTTTTTTTTTTAATTGTATATTTCCCTAGTACAACACCCTTGCTTCCTGTTATTTACAATTTTTTCCTAGGACAGAGAGAGATCCTAAGCACCCTTCTTACAAGTTACATACTGTTTTGAAATCTAGTGTGTTAAAGTTTAATTTTCACGTAGATTAAAAAAGCCAAAAATTTGTGTGAGAACAAAATAGTCATACAGGAGCAAAAGACTCTTGCAAACACATGTGCATTATAAGGTATGAGGGGTCCCTCTGCTGGGTTTTTATGTTATTCCAGTCCTGAGGTACAACACACACAAAAACTCACACTGCACAGCTCAAACTAGTTTTGAAGGAAGTGGCAAAGAAATTAACACTCCTGATAGTTCAATTGTAATAATTCTTAAACTGTGCACTGATAGGCAAGACAATAAACAGTGTCACAGACATTTCAGAGGAAAATGAATCAACCAGAGTCATGTACATCTAAATTGTTGCAGAGGCACCTAGATTTCCACTGCAGGAAGAGTTGTACAAGCTGAAATACTCCTAAACTACCATTCTCAAGAAATCCCTGCTGGTTGAGCACTGAAAATACACCAGTCAGAGATTTAACATTTAGTTCTTCAGAATGTTATAAAAACCTATACAGAAAAACAGGCAGGCTGCAAAGTCTCCTTTCAAATTACTCAACATCTTAATCCCAGGTGGAATTTTCATCATTACAAAGTGTAAGAATATGCAATTTTTAGTATAAAAGAAATAGAAAATAAGCAAAGTAAGATAACATGGGTGCAGCAGGCTGCTCTTCCCACATGGAGGTAAAATACCTTCAAAAACACCCTATTTGCAAATGTTACCAGTGATAGATGGAGAATGGGGATCACACTGCTGTTGGTGTTGAAGAATGCTGAGCCCAGCCTAGCTCGTTAATTCCAAAATTAGTCATTCTTAGAAGAAGAAGATTTCCTGGTAGAAGCTGGCACTGAGCAGGATGCGGCAGACAAAGTTCCTGATAAAGGAACCAACTTGTGATAGCGTTGATAACTTATTTAAAACCCCTGAGCTGACAGAGCTGGCCCAGCAGTATATGACAGATAAATGAATCACTTCATCCTATAAAAGCCCAGTCGCACTTTTTGATGGCAGGGTCCTCTAACATACCCTTTCTTGGAATGTGTGTGGAATTTACTTTCTTGTGTGAGGAAGTCCCTCAAGGCTTGTCCTTGAGTCTGAGTGACAGATTTGCCCACAGTCATTGGTATGGGTTACATGGGTATGAGTGATAACAATCTCTACTTAATAATTATTTTGGTAGATTTAACATCACTGCTTCAATACTGCTCCAATATTTAGTACATTATAGATAGTTTTAGCTACCTATACTGTGTAGTAAATTATGGTGATTAAGATCTTCTAGTCTAACCATAATCACCATCAATATAAATCAATAATTTATATTAATGATATAAATATATTTGGTTTGCCATCCTTAATCCTGTGGGATTAAACAGTATAAAGGCTGGGTTACACCTATATAACACTTTAGATATAAACCTTTGATAAAGAGTGTGGCAAAGATTGAAATCAACTGCACCTAGACTCCTGTTTGTGTGGGAATTCAGAAAGCAAGGAGGTCCTTTCTGCACCCTGCAAATAAACGGAAGAACTTCTCCAAAAAACCCTCTGGAGCTCCTGTTCTGGCCATGACAATGGGTAAAGGCAATCTGCACCAAAATTATTTTCTAAGTAGATTTGTAAAGGATTCTCCTGGCATAGTGCTACTCATAGGCTTGAAAATAGAGATAATAGTCCACAACGCTATCAGATAGCCCATAATGGTATCAAACAGAGCCATTCTGCTGGGAATTGTGTCATAATGGGAGGCAAGGAAACATAATAGAAAGAATAAATAAAAGCAGTCAAGTACATAAGATTATTTATAAAGAATAATTCAAGGAATTAGCCAAACTAAGGACTCCAGAGGCCTGAGGGTGGAGGTGTCTCATTTCAGCTGATGGTAACGCTGTGTGATGTCTGAGACACAAGTGCAGCACAGAATCAACTGCTTCCCTGCAGTGAGGGCCCACTGCTGGCACTGACAGTACCCGAAAGCACACTTTGGACAGGAAAATGAAAAACTGTGCTTTTCAAACAAAGAACCAAGAAGAATTCTCTACTGTGCATATCTGAGTTCTTCCAGAGAGTGACAATTCCTGAAGTGCTCTTCCACAAAACCTGCTTGGTCTAGGGCAGGTTGTCTATTCCCAGTGACCTTTTCCTGCAGTAGGAACAACAGATTTCATCTGCACTTTTCAACATACTAGGCTGAGATTTTCCCCTTGTACAATAGCTTGAGTTTAATTTTCCTCATTTTAAAATGTCATTTCAGGGATAACGTGTTCTCTTTTAGAAAGAATTGCTGGTTTTCTTTCTGCTGCAACAAACATGATGAAATATCTTACAAGGTCTATTTCCTGTCGTATGTTGAATGTTTTATTCATTTCATCGGACAAAGTGGAAAGAAGAGATGAACAGAAAACCTGGCGGATGCAAATAAAAAGCTCTCACTTAAAATCTGGACTTCAGACTTTAATGCCTTTTTATGGGGTTAATATGCCATGGTACATGTGAGAATAGGGTGATGAAGTCCTTGATAAAATGTCATTTAAGCACAGTCTGTTGTTTAAAATGAATATTTTGCCTGGTTCATACTGAGCAACAAAATGTCACCTACCCTGTTTATCCTTTTCAGTCTAGGGCAGCTAGAGAAAAGATTTGTATTTGGGTTCTTTGTAGGAAAATAATAGCTTGGAGAAGTCTTTAGGCCAGTACATGCTACTCTCAGGGTGTGCAGTATAGACTAGTTTAGAGAATATGACACCTTATTTCCTGGAGCATTTCACAAAAATGCCAGAGGGAACATCCTGAAGAAACTATCTTGGTTGTTTGCTGGGCAGCTCTCATCTGGACTATTATCAGTGTACCTGCTGAGGTTTATGGTGAGTTCTTTTCCCACATATGCATAATCTGAGTTTTGAAATATTCAGAAAGACTATTTCATATCTGCTCAAATTTATTAGTCAGAATATATTCTTTATTATATCCATTCACAAATATTCCTTTATTTACAAGAAAAAAAACCAAACAAAACACCCAAACAATTAAACAACGAAAACAACCCCATAAGAGAGAAAAATAAGTTTTAAATACTGCTTTAGGGAAAAATATATTTGATCATTCTTGTAGGTTATTGGATACATATGGAATTTACAGCTACGTAGGACAGGGTGTTGGTATATCTTCCTAGACAGAGAAAGAAAATGTTCAGATCTTGCCCTTTCAGGGTTAAAAATCTCAAGAGCGAGCAGAAAGCTCTCTTTGCCATAAGAAGCCATCCCCTCACATGGGGCTTGCTTATTCTTACTGCACCAACATGGCAAATAAATGCAGTTTTGAGGCAGGCTGGGTCCTCAGCTGGAAGAAGCCATTCTGGCTTCTGTAAATACATTTTCTTCAAATAGGAACAAGAGTACAGAAACAGGAAGGGAAATGGTGTTGCCTCATCCCGGCACAGATTCACTTTTTATCCCAACACAGTCAGGGCATGCACTGAGAGGTAATAACATATAATTACTGTGAGGTGTCTGAACACAGCCTAGGAGAAGCAAGAGCACAAGTTCCATGGAAAATGTGTTCACTTGAAGTATAGAATAGTCCTTGTAAATATTAAAGCATTAATTTATATATGTTGTGTAAATTCAGTCCTTTAGTCCTAGCTAATCTCAGAACATTTATTTAAATACATGAGAAATTATAATCTTTTTAATTAAATATAGGATTACCCCAGCATGGTAAGATTCAAACCCTAGTTCACTAGATCCAAATATAAAAGAAAATTATTTCCTGACTGAAATTATTGTGCATTCACCTGGAATGCATATTCCACATTTACCATATTCAGAGAAGGGAAAATAGCTGTTACACAAAAGGACATAACACTCAGAGTAAATATTGGGAGCTGCAAGATGAAACAAGTATGAAGATGAATCATCAGGAATGTTTTGTTGAGCCTTTGAAGTTGTATTCCCTTTATCTGGAGCACTCAAATGGCAAAAAGCACAATGACCATGTGATAGTTTCAGACTGGCAAGTTGCATTCAAAGTTAAAATGTTTGATCTTATATTTTGTATCTCTCTCTGGTTACACTGTTGGGCCTGTAGATTTCCAGACCTTTGGCTAAAATCTCTTTCTCATTGTAACTCATTCAACTAATTTTAATACTTTAGCAAGGTTTTGACATGGTCTTCCAACGTACCCTTTGATCAAACTGGTGAAATACAGTTTCAATTCATGGGCTATGAGTGGAAAATTGACTGGGCAGGGGACAGGTTGCAATCAACAGCATAGAGGTCAGTGAATTCCCAGCAATGATCCTCAGGAGTCATGGGGTCATAGAATTGTAGAATCATTTCGTTTGGAAAAGACACACACAAGCAGCCACTGATGCAGCACATTACCTGCTTCCTCAGCCCGGGTCTGGCGGCTGCGGGGCAGCAGCCTTTGCTGGGGTCAGTGCTTCCAGTGTCGTTTTTAATGACCCAAAGGATGGAAGGGAATATACCCACAGCAGGTTTGTGGAGAATATCAAAGTGGAGGGAAGACGCCAGTACACTGGAAGGTGATGGAATTCCTTTCACAGGATTTCCAAAGGACTAAAGGTATGGACTGATAGTGGGCTCAACAAAGGCAAACGGAAAGTCCTTGTACTTGGGATGGAATAACCACAGTCAACTGCCCATGCTGAGTGCTAGCAGCTGGAAAGGAGCTGTACAAAACACATCTGTGGTCCTGGGGGGCATGAAAACAAGTCAAAACTGCACCCTTCCAGTGGAAAGCATCCTGGCCTCTATTAGCAAGTGTTGGCAAGCAGGGCCGACGAAATAATTATTCTCTTCCATTCGGCACTTTTGAGAACTCACCTGGAGTTCTGTGTCCAGCATGATAAAGGATATTGTCATCCTGGAGCAAATTCAGCACAAGACTCAGCAAGAGGATTAGGGGGCTGGAGCACAAGATGAGTAGAGGCTGAGGGAACTGGCTTGTAAGCCTGAAAGAATGAAATCTAAAGGGAGGTCTACAGCTGCTTTAAAGAGAGGGTACAGAGAAGAGAGACTCAGACTCCTCTTGGAGGTGCAAGAGATGAAACAACAGCCAGTGGATACAGATGGCAATAAAGGAAACTGACTAGTATGGAAAAAACATTCACAATGAGGGTAATCAAAATAATGCCCAGAGAGAGTCTGTTATCTGAATATCTGGAGATACTCAAATCTCAGCTGGACATACCATGTACCATGTAGCATGTAGCTACATGGGCCACCTTTGATGTGAGCCGGGATAGCAGGCCAAACTATTTTCACAAAAAGTCTGATTTTTATATGTAACGTGATAAGGAGAAAGTCCGGCCCCACTTTGAGCAGGGAGTTGGACCGGAAAACCTCCAGAGGTCTTTTCTCATCTATTTTATCAAGAAGACAAATTCCTCAATATAAAAATTTATTCCATCCATTCTAGAATGAAGTGACTTACCCCTTTCTTCAGTGCCTACCATTATAGAAAATATGCAATTATATAACTGCTATCTTGTAGATGGCAATTATTACACAAAATAAATTCAACCTTTACTATTTTTCATCCAGGAAATTAAAAAAAAAAACAACCAAACAAACAAAAAAAAGTCCCCTACACAATTAGTGTGTTTGATATTTAACACCCAGAACAACCATGAATTTAAACTAGAAATCCTTGAGAAAAACACACTAAACCTTACATGAGAAGACTGAGCATTAAGAAAATGAAGTAGAAATAATTCTATAAAAATATATTTTCTTCTATACAAATTTAATTTTAGATATTCAAATATATAGGCCAATAAAAATCACATAGCTCTTTAGTTTATATATCAGAAAATTTAAATATATTACAGAACCACTCAATGATTTCTTTAAACGCCTAAGCTTTTCAATAGATCCATTAGGAGTCAGCTTTGTCTAAAAACCTCAGAGACTTGCCAGCTGAGATAGATCAAAGAAAATGATGCTGATCAATTTGAGAATAATAGATTTTCTTTAAGTGTTCAGGTGACTTTTTCTTGAGCAACTACATAAGATACTTTAAGCAGACTGATATAGTTTATGCATTAATGAGGTTGGATCTTGGCCCAAAGCTACAATTTTAGATGCTAGACATCCAAGCCTGAGCTACTCATTGTAGATTCCTTTTATATTGATAAACAACTAGACATTTCTAGGCAATTACCTTGAGAGAGTGTCTAAGTGCCAATAAATCACATCCTGGAGTTGCCTGTTTACCTTCATAGATTGTTAAAAAAACCCAGATGACTAACTCAGAGTAAGGGCATATTGGCGTCAAATTTGGGTCAGGAGTGTGTTTCTAGGCAAATCTCAGATCGTGAGTGGGGGCACTGCATTCATGTGCAACCAGAAGATGCATTCCAGGATCACAACTGAATACTTCTACTGGGGCTAGAGTTAATCACAAAAAAACACTGCAAAACCAGGAGAGTTTATCAGAACTCCACTCCTCAGAATCAACAGTTTGGGTTCTACAGATTCACTCCTATTGCTTGCAACATTTTCTATTTATGGACATAGTCCATAACTGAAATTTAGACCTATATGTTTAAAAAAGACTAATCTCATTTTAGATATCCAGTCACTAACAATTCATTCACGTTAAAGACTACTCATTTATGCCATCATGAGGCAGCTTGTCTTCCAGTTTTCAGAATGAGGTGTCATGGAAGCTCTCAATTGATTTTGTGATTTAGAATTTGTCTTCATTTATTGACTTCTTTTATTTATTTAAAAGAAGAAAGATGACATAGAAAGTTTGATCTGTAAATATTTGAATCTTCACAGTGGCCTTCTACTGACATTTGGAAGGTCTCCATGAATGTAATTTAATGTGAAGTTTGAGAGACAGTTGCTTCCCTGAGGGCCCTTGGGATAGGAGCACTTTTTACTGTTTTTCTCTCAACAATTCTTAGTCGTCTCATTGCCTGCTTTACAATGAATTTGAAAAGTAACACTCCTACAATGCAGAAGTCTATGATCTTCTCTAGCTCCCCATGTTCTTCTGTGAGATCTTGTCTTGTAGGCATGAAAGT
>WAAG01071316.1:1989-24659 GCA_013390105.1 Tichodroma muraria | reverse complement strand
TATTGCATCAGGTTGGCAGAACAGCAACATTTCTGGACAAGAAGAATGTGTCATAACATGAATTGTCTTTTATAGAAATGAATATTCTTTTCCTGTTAAAAATCAGCATAAATTATATGGGATAAAGACTAAACCACAAGGTCTAGACCAAATACTAAAACTGTATTATAGTGCTTTTGAAAGTGCATACTCAGGCTTGCAAATTATGAGTCAGTAGAGAAACTGAAAGAAAAAGCTTAATACTTGAAACAAAAGTATCCTGAGGAAAAAGGGGCAATACTAACTGTAAAAGAGGAAGTTCAAGTAAGCATTGCATGCTTTCAATTTCCCTATTAACAAGTGTTAGCAAAGGACTGCTGACTTTGATAGATGAGAACCAACAAAATCACCAGTCCTTAGAAGGTTATTTTAAAATATATTCCAGATAGATGTCAAAACAAAACTGAAAATAATTCTAATATTAAAGTCAAGATATTTTCCACACAATAGAAAGTCTTCATTTAGCAGAGAGAAGAAAAGTCCTATAAAACTGCACATAGAAGTCTCCAAAGAAAACATTTAAGCATAATTTCATCTATTTTGCTTACCGTGGCACGCAGATATCTTACACAAAAAGCATGAAAACTGATAGATGCAATTTAGAATAGCAAACATAAACAACAAAATACCACACACACACACAAAAAAACCCCAAACAAAACAGTGTTCCCAGATTTCTGTTCCCTATCGGGATCTTGTTTCATCTGTTAAAGAAATCCAAAATTTCAGTGAAACATGCTAAACTGATAAAACTGGAGTCTGAAGTTCATATTTACTGATGATATATAAAGTCTGTGCTGCCCTTGCCTATTTATATATTACTTTGCTGAAATGTCTAAACTTTGAAAGTCATTTTTGGGAATGGGTGGAATAAAGGGAAATGGCCAGTGTGCTTCCTGGAGCACCACAGCCCCCGATGAGCACACTCCACTTTCCTCCTGGGAGCAACAGGGCTGCTCAGGCAATAAAATAATGACTGTAAATGTTCTCAAGAACAGGGCCATAGGAATTAATTAGCCTTCAGCTTCTTTTTGAACTGACAATTAGTTCATGACTTCTTAAGGGCATCTTTGGAATCAGACTGTCAGCTGACTAAACAAAGCCAGTTTGAAAGCCAACAGAGGCAAAGCCTTTTCCCTGAATGAACCTGAAGTCAGGGACCTACTAGGACAGTACCTCTTGTTCATCTGGAAACTCAAGTCACAGGCCCTTCAAATAATTGCAAACACAGTAATTTTTTTTAAACAGAAAATATTGCTGTAGCAGTATCAAAAGAAAGGAGTTAGGTAAACAATGAGATTATTTCCTTGAACTTATTAAGATAATACTAGAGCTGGGAAGGACCTAAGCTATCATTAAAAACAAATTCTTTCCAAGACTGGACTGAGTTCATTCATCCAAAAAGCAATATCATAATATAAATGTACTTTTGTTCTTGATATGACATATGTAACAGTACTGTAACAGATTTCACAGAAAATTTGCAAAATAAACCACTTCAATTTATTTAAAGAAATCCTGGCATTTCCCTAAATTTCCTAATATCACATTCGAGAGTACAACACAGAATAAAATATATTTATTAAGACCATATGCTAGCTATGCTTTGCCCAATTAACTTGGTGAAAGGTATTAAACAAACCAAAATGAATTGTGCTTCTGCTGTTGAATAACTTTGGGAAAGAAACTCCGTATCTCTTGAACTTAGTTTTTCCATTACAAAATGAAGTCTAAACAAACTTATTTCATAAAGCAATTGCAGATCATGTGGCTTCTTTCCAGGGGGAGGATAGTGCAAAAACTGGTGCCCCATGTTCTAACCAGCTGAGCCAATCTCAGTGGCAATCCTGTGCCATGTGCTCTGGGATGACCCTGCCTGAGCAGGGATGTTTCACCAGATGACCCATTGTGGTCCCTTCCAACCTGACCCATTCTGGGATTCTGTCCAGTAAAGTAGAGAATAATTTTAAAATTCATATTTTGAACATCTGTGCAATGTTTATGTCAAGAGTGTGTGGGTTAGCTTACTGACAGGTGCCTCCTGGAAGGAAAATGAATGAAATAAAGCCATTCTTACTGTAAGGTTATTGTTTACATTCTTATTGTAAACCTCCACTATGGAGGTTTACAAGGGCTCTCAGACCAGAAACAAATTCACAACTTTGGTTACTGCACATTAGTTTCCCTGAAGAAAGAAAACTGCTAGTGCCTGTATATGACTATTTAACATCAACAGTGAAAACACTGAATACATTTTAAATACCTCATTACAAGACATTTTTCAGACCCTAAGCTACTCTTGTAGCCTTTTTGTTCCATTTTAGTTTCAGATCCATCTCCAATTAGAAGAGAGAATCATCTCTAAAAACCTGGAAGACTGAGAAACTCAGTCGAAGACAACTCACAGTAAAGTGAAAGAGTTGAGCTGTTTGAAAGGACAAGCCTCAGACTACAACTTCTGGCATATTTTGTAAACGCCTTTTGAAGTTCTGATAGTTAATCTAAATACGCCTTCCTGTCTTTTTAAGTATGTGTTATAGATGGCCTTAACTAATTCAAATCAAAACCATGTCTGCAATTTAATTTATTATATACAAATGAAACAGACCAAGTGCATTGGGACTAAGCCAGCTACACTTTGGACAAAAAGTTTCAACAAACTAATATCTAATATTGTCCACATTTCACAACAGTTAAAAAAAGACAAAAGTGAAAAGAAACGAAACAGGTAGCAGTGCCCTAGTTTTGTGCACTTAATATTTTAGGGATCACTTACAACCCACATGACAATTTTGTGGTGTGATGCCTGCATAACAGAGCTCTAAACTCTCAATCATCACTTCGCAATTGAGATTCAGCTTCCCAATTAGCTGCCATGCAGGCCTCACAATATTGTATGCAACAAAACAGCCAAACAAACATTCAAAAGGCAAATATTTACAAATAAAGAATTTTGCTTGCTAAAAGGCTTTCTGCTCATTTCTAGAAAACCTGCACATCCATACCTTCCATGGGTGTTCTGGAAACTGAATCTTCCATGATCATACCCTAGGCAATATAATGTACATAGGTAACTGACAATTATATGAAAAAAAAAAAAGATGAAGCTTCTTTTACCTTTCATGGCTACTAAGAGAAATTAATAGACACAAATGGATTGCTTGGAAAATGACTCAAAATAAAGCAAGCCCTCCAAACACTAATGCTCAGAGAATACTCTGGCAAGGATTAGCAATTGCAAAATGCCAGGGGAGCTAGGATTAGCTAAACTAAACTGTTTTAGGTTATAAACTCATGATTTTTCCAAACAGGTGGCAGAGAAGGAAGGAGGTGAATAACATTCTACATTACCTTGGCTCATCATCAAATGGTACTCCACACTGCATCTGAAAACAGCTTCAGCTTGTCCTCAGGAGCAAGTCTGGTCCTCTCTGCCAATGCTAGGAGCCCACCATGCTCGGGGTTACATTGCAGAGAGAAGCAGGATGCTGTGTGCTCAGGCCCCGGCATTTGCCTGTGTCAGCAGTGGGTCACGCTGGACTGTTCTGTGGGGCCATTCAAACCCCCAGAGCCATCACCCTGCCAGCTGAGGTCATGCAGGCCTCAGCTACCTTTGCTGACAAGCAGAAAGCATGCTCCCATCACTCATTCTATCTCTGTTCCTATGTAAGAGTACAGGAAAATAGATGTTGACATGGAGGTGGGACAGACTCCACTTTGTGATACTTCCTTCTGTCAAAACCTGATCCACCATTACTACAAAATTTACACAATGAATGCTTCTAGCAAAATAATGCAAATTAACATGCACCGTTTAATTAATGCAACTATTTCCTACGTAGTTACTCTCAAAGAGTGTTGGTTTATTATAAATTTGGCTTAAATTTGTTTGGATTGCTCTGAAAGTTTAAATGTCACACTACAAAATAACTGTCCTCCAAATTCTGTATGATACAGCCCAGAGTTTGTTGTAATAAAGGAAATAAATTGCTACAATAAAAAGTAATTAGGATACTTGACTGTGATTACTTCAGATACAGTTCCTGGATAGCCCAGTGTTTGCTGTACTTCTCATTAAAAAGTCTCTAAGGAGACTGGAAATAAATATTGACTGTGAATCAATGAGTTCTTGTAATATAGACTAGGTACTATTTCAAGATACTTGTGCTTTTCCTCTGAGGTACATGCAGTAAGTATCCAAGGGAAAGTACAAGCACTGACCAGTTTCCACTCATTATTAAACACTCCTACAGTGTTCTCCAGAAGCTGAGTTCCAGATCTAACAAAAATTGCTTTTACAAAACAACAACAGCCAACACAAAAGAAACCCCAAAACACACACACACACATACCCAAAAAAGAAAAAAACCCCAAACCAAACAAACCCAAAAACCCCAACCCCCCCTCAAACAAACAAAACAAAACCCCAAACCAAACCAAAACCGCCTCTGACTTAAAAAACAGTAATAAAAACGAAATATCCCTGTTGTTTCTTGTTACAGTCTCTTAATTGCCTTTGTAGGAACTTTTCCAGACTATAAATTACTTCTGAAATTTTATGTTTGGTGCTTTCAGGTGAATATAAACAATTGATATTTACCACGGGCTAAGCAGAACAAACTCCAAACAAAATTAAAATTCTATTGTGATGGATTTTGGAGCTGTGACAGTAAAAGGAAAGATCATCACCCATTTACAGGACAAACTAAGGCACACAGTGACTTCCTTAGAGACATTAAGGAAACATGAGGCTGAAACAGGAGGTCAGCTCAGACATCTGAGTTGCAGCCCAGAACATAACTTCAGATAATGATTCATCAGCTGTTATTTGCTTTAAAGTAGCTTGCTATTTTTAGTCTATCTAAGGATAAAAGAGATACTTTTCTTAGCAATATTTACTTTGAAAGGTCTGTAATATTCTGACAGTGAAAATGTGTAACAGAATGGACAACTCTGGAAAACATATGTATCTGCATCACTGTGAAGCTGTTCTCGTAGAAGTTCTACTTGAAAAGCAGCTTCTTTAACATATCAATATAAAAATAAGATGTTGTTAATCCCCATGCAGGCACTTATGAGCTGGACTCAATCCTTGTGAGTCCCCTCCAATTCAGAATGAACCTGATACTGTGAAAAGTGGATGGAAAATAGATCCCCAAAAGACAGAGGAATAACAGAAAAGCTTAGCTGAAATAAGGACAACTTCCTACACCTGTTACAACTCCAGACCTGAGGGTCAGCCGAGAATGAATATCAAAAATGAATATTTATTCTCTGAAGGACAAGGTTATTTATTTTGAGAAATATGGCTGTACTGAGACAAGGATTACGAAGTTAAAATAGACAGCCTTTGGTAACATCTTTGCTTCCCCACTTTGATGTCCTGCAACCCAAATAAACACTTTACACATGAAAAGAAAAGGTATATATCCATGAATCTTTTCTACCTAAATACTACTTTACAAACCTGGTAGATATTTTAACAATGTAACTGTCACAATCATTGAACAACAGAAGGCAAAACGGACACTGGCATTTCCAGGAAATTTTCAAATTACTCAAAAGTCTCAAACTTTCAAGTGGTGTGACTTCACAGAAATAAATATCTTACAGGTATTTTGGATTTGCACTGTTAAACAGCCAAAATATTCTTGGTGACTACATGCCCCACAAAACCTCTCAAATTCCTCAGTGGGATTTTCTTACAATCCATTTCATATGCCTGCATTGAGGACACTATAGAATCAAACACTTTCATTTGTAACAAAGTGTTTGTAAATATTTTTAAATAAATATTTGTGTTTTCTGTTTCCAGATGAGAAGGGGAATATTGACTGTAAAACAAGACAGTAGGGCTGGAGCAGATAAAAGTAACCAGAAGACAAATGGTTCTATACAATTAAATTAGGATCAAACTGGTACCTAGATATACTAATAACAAAACTCTTCTGCATTTTATCTTCACTGAAGCCCACGAACAGTCAGGATTTTTGACAGCAAAAATGCAAGTCTACCAAGCCTTGGCAATTTTCAGAAGCAACTTTTCAAAAAAAAAAATCAACTTTATTAGGATTGAGAGAAATCTTAGCTCTACTTAACACAGTGCAACTGCAATTTTACTCCATTTCATGTTATATTAGCTTTCCTGGATGCTAAAATGCTGCTATCAATCTCCCTAATAGAGATCCCCAATAAAATACAAAAGATACAAAATGAAGGCATAAAATCATCCTATGGAGAAGTAAGACTATATTTAAAGCCTTGAAAGTGTAAAAGGAGAACACATAACATAGCAAAAAACCTCAAACTTGTATGGGAAAAGAAAAAAATCTATCAGTTAGCTAAAGAATAAAATATACATTTGAAATCTTTAGCTGAATCTTTCTTTAAACATGTTTTAAACTTTTTTTGGTGCGCAGCCTTGCCGTAATGTGTCCTGATATTTTTGCTCTCTGAAACATAACTTTTTGCTCAACTGCACCACAGCTCATTTTTTGTTCTTTTCGCAGTGCACGAAATTAATTCCCTCCTGCCATCTAGTGGCTAAAAAAACCCAAAACAAACCCAGAGCCAAACATGGCTGGCAGATTTAATCCAAAACTTCTTCCAACACTCTTCCCCACTGGACAGTTTTTCTCACCAACATTAGCTAAGTATTAGTACTTTTCTAAAGAGAAGGAAATATGTAGAGGATAATTCCCCTAAATTGTTAAGATGTCAGAAGAATCTGCCCACCCTGGCTTGCTCTGAGCCTCGTGGCCTCCTTGGTAAAGCAGCCTCACAGACTTCTCAGAGAGAAATATGCTGTAGTGAGTAAGATTTTAATTTACTTCTAGTTACTTCTCTGACAAGGAAGATCTTCAGTCACAGCCAGAGAGTGGCAAATTGAAGCTGCGAAGCTACTGGAAACATCTGGTCTTTCTGCACAGCTTTGAATTTAGCTTCTCACTGCTCTGTTCTCTCAAATTAAAATTAATGTGCTTATTTAACATCACAAGTTACTTGTTTTCCTACTGAACCTACATATGTTAAGCAATAGGACATGAAATGCAGTGCAGAATTTCACTGAGAGTCCTGCACAGCTGGTAAAGATTGGGTTGATAAAACAAACAAAAAAGAGACAATAAAATTGTAGTCACTCTAAAGCTTTCTAGACACCTTATTTAAGACGTATTACTTCATGCTGCCAAAATGAAGCTTTGGCAATCAAGACAGAGAGCCACACTGGATCAAGTAAAAGTGCATCCAGCCTGGTATCTGGTACTGACTAGAAATGAGTGAAGAAAGCAAACAAAAGGAATTGGTTACAGAATATATTCTCACAGAGACATGACTAAGGAACATCTTTCCCAAAGATGTTAACATCTGGAATTTTCTTCCACACATACATCTAATCTCTTCTAAACTTATCTAAAATCTTGACATCTGCATGTGCCCTGGCTACAGTGACATTCTGCACTATGTTAAAATTACACTTGTTTTAAACCTACTGCATGAACTTTTCATTGGATGTCCTCTAGATTCCCTATGAAGCACAAAGAAAGATCATTCTCTCTTCACTTTCTCCTTTATTACAATCATAGCTTTAGATCATATCCTATCTTCCTTTAACCTCTCACATTCCTCCCTTATTTTCCTTCAGACCAAAGTTTTAGTTTCTGAAGGACAAAGATGGACAAATTGTCAAGCACCTCATTCCTCTCTAAGCAATCAATACTTTCTTCGAGAAACTCTGTTAGACTTCTCAAAAGTATTTTCTTCTACAAAATCTAAGTTGAATTCTCTTAATTACCTCACATTTAATCAGAGCAATTTTTTACTTCTGAAGAAAAATGTTGCAAATTGCATCTTCAAGGAGTTCCCAAAGATGAATGCCTCAAACTGATGAATAGCCAAATTATTTGAAAAATTTCTTAGAGAAAAAAGTCATAGAAATGCTGATTATTGCCTTTTCTTTGGAAATTATTAACTTTGAGTTGCATAATTTAATAATAGTATTAGCATATCACCTCTTATAAAGAAGACCAAATCAAGTATCAAAACACACATTTTATAAAGTTGAAAAGAAACCTTTGAAAAATACTTGACAAGATTTAGAAACAAATGTTACATTTGTCTATTTGTTAAAATTAATAATACACATGTACATCATGAAACAAATTTGAGGCATGATAAAATGAGAGAAAGCACAGTGATTTGCTTAACAGCACATCAAAAGTCTTCTAAGGCTAAAGCATCTTCACTTCTCTCACAAATTTGTTACCCCTATTAAACTCCTAGAATAAATAGTAAAAGAAAAGTATATTAGCCATGTACTCTCTGAATGATACTGCTCACTTTAATGTAAATTTCCAGTAGTAAAAACAAATCAAAATTTCATGCATTAGATTTTGCATTAAATATCTCTTGCGAAATCTCACTAAATCCAACGTGAAGTAGCCATTTGCTGACATTCAACAGTATTTATAAACTTTGCATGTACATTTTTTCTTTTGCTTTTCCAATCACATTTATCCAGTGTTTACAGACGAGGAGTAAATAGTTCTTGCTTCCCACTGATTTAATGAAGCTTATGCTTTAGTGAGACTACCTATGCTTTAAAATGAAAGGCTTTTAATGTGTTCTGTAAGGGGTTACATCTCTAGACTTAGTGAGGTTTCTTTGCGCTGCAACCTAAATGGCACATCTAGGCTTTAAAGTAACTTAGACAGTCAGCAGGGGATTCCAGTGATGCTGGAGATTAGCTGAGCTGAGTGCAGTAAAATAGATAATTAATGGCATATTCAATTCGCAGCTCCACCAAAGGTCAATGTTTAAGATATGGGACGATAATTGATGCTAAATGAACTTGGTGGTCTCTTAGCTGCCAAATAAAACTTAGGGGAGATAGGCTTCTCTATACGGAGATACTATAAAGAAATGCTTTAAGGTACAGACCAGAGACATTAAATTCATACAACATAAACCACCTTTCTATCCAGACCATCAATGACATTGTGGATATGGCAAACTGAAAGCCAAATCAAGCCTTTTTGTTTCTTTGATTAAAAGGGTACCATGGCAGCTGATACAACAAGGAGTACAAGTAGGAACTTACTTTGCAAAAAGTGAGAACCTGCTGCTTCTGTCTGGCCTTGCATCAACTGCATCACAGCCATCTTCATCACTTCCCTCTCCAGCAGGGAAACCACCACGCTGATCCTCCGACATCTACAAATAAAAGTACAAGAATGGGAGTGTCCCTCAGTGAGCACTGACATTTTAGAAATACTTCTGTGAAGCAGATTGTTTATGGTCTGGTTTATAGAAGATACATGTGAGGGTTTTAGTCAGTTTTATTGTATAATACTTCCCCAAGAAAGAGTGCCTACAGATTTCTGGTCATGACTTGCTGTGGCATTGCTCATGTTCAGACATCTCTATTTTCTTGTGGCAGTTACCAAAAGGAACTCGTCTAATGCCACTCTCAAAAATGCAGATTACAACAAAAATAAAAAATATTTTTATGGTGAAAGATCACAGAATCATAGAATACAATCATAAAATAGAATCAGAATATTCTGAGTTGTAAGGCATCCCCTGGGATCATCAAAGTCCAACACCTGGCCTACACAGGTTGGTCCCAAGAATCCTGCCGGGTGCCTGAGTGCACTGTCCACATCACAGAAGTAATGCCCGGAAAGTTTTCTATGGTCTGGAAAGAAGTATGTTGAGATGAAAGCAAGGACTCCTCTGTTTTCATTTGCATATACACAGTCAAATGTGTGCAAGTGAAAGAGTCCTGTGTATTTTCTATGGGTGGCTTCAATTTAATCATTAAGCAACTACAAGAAGGAAGGGCAGCACAACGATCTGCACCAGCTCAGCAGAGAGAAGCACAGGGCAGGCGCAGGACCGTCATTCAGGCTGGGACGCACTGAAACGTCTGGTCTCTGGTTCCAGACTCTCATCAGGAAATTAGCAACGATTCCTGCCCCTTCCCCATAGTCAGGCGGATTAAACTTGCTTTTATCATCCATTTACCGAGAAGAGCACAGGTTTACATGGAAAACCACCCCGGACACCCGGGAGCAGCAGCAGCAGCTGCTCAGAGCCCATCAGTGGCTCCAGGGCTGCACCACCTGGCCGGGGAGCGGGGCGCTGCCAGAGCTTTGGGAGCTGCTCTCACTCCCGGGGAGCTCCCAAAGCTGGGTCTAGGCTCGGCTCTAGCACACACAGAGACACAGACACACACACACACACACAGACACACACAGACACAAAGAGGAAGCTGGGCGCAGGCCGCGGGCGGCAGTGCCGAGAGCAGCGCGGGGCTGCCAGGGAAGCGGATCCGCGGCAAGGAACGCGCTCCCGAGGGCAGGAAAGCAGGGCGGGGGGCCGGGCAGCAGGGCCGGGGAAGGCAGGGGAAGGCAGGGGAAGGGTCCGGGGCTTGCCTTGCTGCTGGGTCCGGCCGGGCGGCAGCGAAAGCGAAACTTAAAGCGAAAGAGGCGGGCGGTGCCCCCGGGGCGGTACCGGGACGGGGCGGGCTCCGCTGGCGTGTCCCCGTCCCCATCGCTGACCCTCGTCCCCATCGCTGACCCTCGTCCCCATCGCTGACCCTCGTCCCCGACCCCATCCCTGTCCCCATCCCTGTCCCCGTGCCCGTGCCCGTCCGTCCCCCCGGTAGAGGGTCTCGGGCACAGCCCCCGGGCCCTCCTCGCTCCCCAGGTAATGACGGCCACATCACAGCGAGACCGAAATTGCCACTTTTTAATAGCTGTGCTCCGGCACACCCCCGCGAAAGAAGAGCCGAAAGTTTCATGGTGACACGAAGTTGTCTAGATCTAAGGAAATTTTTCCCCTTATATAAACTTCAGTGGCATTTCCTTATCCTCCCAATTATTCTGCGTGTTGCATCTCTGCTAATTACGACATCCCACTGTGTAGCCGTAGCATCAGGCCCAGCAGTCCAGTACATGGACTGAAGATTGGCACAGTCTTGCTAATTACTCCTGGATGCAGGCTCCGATCCTGCAAAATCATACACCTACCCAGCGGTGCGTGGTGTTTAACATTCACTACCTGAAGAGATTTACATCAAAAAGACATTTTTCAGTGTAACTGCCTCCTAATTGGCACAAAACACAGGCATGGTAACAAACAGGCTTTTGCTTCCCGACAGGTCAGTGCCTCGATGTGACGGAGGAGCTCTTGCCGTGTGTCTGCATGCTGCTGCTGGGACGGCTCCCTGCTTCCTGGGATTATGCCTGTGGCTCCTGGCTGGATGCGGAGCCAAAGCTTTCTCCTGAAAATCAAACTTACAGAATCCCATGGTTCCTCTCATGCCATCTGTTAGCTGCTTCTTTTCAAGGAGACAGCATTGCTTCCAAATCCATAACTGATCACTTTGGATGGCAGAGACACTGGCAATGGAGAGGAGAGGGAGAGGGAGAGGGAGAGGGGAGGAGACTGTAATTAGCAGCAGTGACTGACAGTGGCACCTGAAATTCAGAACATCCGAACTTGCTTTTCTGATGATGTGTTTGGGTGTTATCCAGGAAATAAAGAAACTGTTTACTTCTATGTCTTGATGAAATATCCATTGCCATCTGGTCACCACAGCCAAATTAGCAGATGTAGAAATGGCTTTCTTCTAGACATCATTGTATTGCTATCAAAAAAGTGGTTGATAACACTTGTCAATTTTCAAGAGTTTACTATTAGAATTGGTTATAGGGAAATTCTGACTCAAACTGTTGATGAAACTTCAATTTCTATTTTCTTTTCATGTTGGTTGCCGGCATTCACAAAGAGAAAGTTTGATTCCTCAGTGTGCTGCAATACCATTCTTAAATACATATTAATTTTAATGCAGTACAAGATTTTCTTTTTCAGAAAATCTTGCTTGTTTTCTGTATGGAGTAAGGGGAAAATTAGAAATATAGTAGAAATAGAAGGAATATCTTGATGCAGAGCATGGAGTGATTGCCACTTAGGAACGGGTCAGGAAGAAAAGAAATTCTCATATAGAATATGGCACAGCTGGCTGTATGCATTACTGAGTAGGGGGAAGAGCCAGCAACGTGATACCTATAGCATCACCATTCCTCTCCTTTGCCCTGGAGACTCTCTTCCTTAAATCATTAATAATGGAGCCTTTGACTGGATATTCGAATTGGGGAAAATAAGTGTTTAACCACTGCGTGCAGCTGCAGGATGAAAATGGGCCATACCTTTGGGAAACTGAAAGGTGGATGGCAGGTATAAACTAGAAGGCTCGAGGCAACTCAATAGTACCTGTCTGGAATAATAACTGTGTCCTGTGTTCTGCACAACATCTGTGAAAACAAGGATGGGGTTCTGTGAGGCCTGGGAGGCAGGTCTGGGGATATTTTTAGGATGGAGGATTTGAGCGACTCCCAGTGTGTTCCCTTCTAAACAACAATTGTTAGATTTTCATGTATTTTGCAAGAAAGGATGGATGGTTTTGCTGTGAGGACTATGGGGGTAGGGCAGGGTGATTGGGCACACCACAACTTTATGAAATTCTGTAAGTTGAGCACCTCAGTCAGCTTGATGCATGTGTTTTGTTGGGATTTCTCTGTAATCAGGCAGGGATGATCTGTTGCCATATTTTATGAGTTTTAAACTTGAGTCTTATTTGTGTTATGATACACAACAAATGGGCATATTTGGACTCTGGTGGTCATGTGAGCTACATGCTTTTCACACATTTCTTCAAACTTTTCACTTAGATTGTAGCACATCCTCACCAGTTCTTTCTCTGTTCTGTAACAGTGATATCTTCTTGGCCCCTTGTTTCTTTTTTTGATTTCTCTTACTTTTTCTCATTCTGTTAGAAGCATTTGCAAAATCCCTACACTCTCAGGCTTTCCTGAGAGTGTAGGGATTTTGGCAACAAGGGGAAACAAGGGGAAAAGGCAACAAGGGGACAACAAGCAACAAGGGGCAACAAGGGGAAAGAGTAAGCATAAACCCTTTAATAGTGAAATATAAACAGTTCTTGGTTGGTTTCCAAAAAAGCAGAAATGGAAAAAGCAACTGTACAAGTCTGGAAGGTGGTTCCTTAGAAGTTTTTATTCAAGTCCTGAGAGATTTTGGTGTTGATAAATATTTTCCAGGTGGTTTTTTTTTTAATATTTTTCCAAGCTGGATTTGCTACTATGTTAAATTTGATTAGCATGGAGAGATTGTATGAGGGAAAAGGCCCTGAGCCCAGGTAACTAATTAGTCACAGGGTTCAGGGCAGGTGAACATAGGCAAGGCTGGTTGAGTGCTGGAAATTTTACAGGCAGGCTTTTACCAGTGGACAAAACTCGCACTTTGTGTAGTGAACCAGCACCTTTGGGGTTTTTTTGCAAACAGAGGGAAGATAAGGTTGCCATAACTTGTTCCTGGCTTCCTGGTCTTCATGTGTTGGAAGGGCACAACTTCAATTCAGGAGTGACAGAGGAGGTGACCCTGGCTTGAATGTCTCTTAAGAGTTACTTTGTGTAACTGATACTGCTTTTTTACAATCACATTGAGGATGCAGACACGCTTCAAGTTTTCCTGTGTAGTTAATTCAATGAATTTAAGGAGGCTGGAGAGGTAACAATGTTTCTTCCCACTAATTTGCACTTTCAAGGTACTATCGCCTTGTACTTTATGTGTAACCACAGTACTTTTAAACCACATTGATTAAGGTTCTACTGTTAAGTAAAGCCTTTTAAGATTTTCATTGATATCAAAAAGCCTTTATGAGGCCTTACTAAAGGAGGAAAAAAGCCACAATGAGCTTTTAACTGAAGAGAAAATGTCTTGCTAAGATTTGTCAAGATAACAAACTTGCACTGGTTTTGTGATTTAATTCTTTGCATGATCAAAATGCAGCACGTACTGTGTAATGAGACCATTCAGTGTTTATTTTTTAATAAACTCCCTTTTCTGTTAGCAAGTCAGCTTTAATCTGAGGTGGTGAAGAACAGGACAGTTTTGAGGTTCTCAGAAATGGGAAAATCTTTAAGAGACTCCAGCAGAACTGGTGCACAATGGATGTGAGGGAAGTAGTGTGGCTGGGAAAGACAGTAGCTGTAGAGGAAATTGTCTTACCACACTCCTCTTGAGCATGCTGTGACTTAGGAGAAGCAGGAGAACTTAGAAAATGCATTTGCTGACTTCCAACCAAGCTGGTAGTGTCTGTCACTGTGGAAAGAGAAAAACAGGCTTTGTATATCTTGAAATGAAGTAGGATTTATCTGTGAAATAAAGGGCTTTATCTGTCTGAGAGGCCTCTTGGAAGGAGCACACAGTCTCATTCCCTTCTGTATGCTCTGTGGGTACACAGTGCATATGGACAGCATGATGATCCATGCTGGAGTCCTCTCCAGATGATCAGTGTTCAGGTGACTCCTGGATGAATCATTTGTTCTGTAATTGCCAAGTCTTTATGGCTTTGTATGGTTCAGGAATGTCCTGCTTTCACCACCTCTCTGAACTCATTTCCAGGGGAGTCTCAAGCAATGCAGGGACAGGAGTAGGTCATGCACCATTATTCTTGCTAGAGTGTGACACAGGGGCTCCAGCATGGCTTCAGACAGCGTGGAGACAACTAGGACTGACCCGAAAATATACAGTATGGTGACTCTCGGAGTAGATGGACACAAAGAGGTGACAACTGGTAGTGTGCCAAGTGCTAACTAAGCCTGGCCACTGTGATCCTAATACAGGTCACTCGCATGAACAGAATGGCCATCTGGAAAAAGATGCAACGCTGTGTGAGAAGGGAACTGGAAACCTTCCAAACTACTTTGGTTCACAGGTGTGAGTGGGATAAATATTATTGTGATGTAACTTGGTCAGCATAAATCTCTCTTGATCCCAAAAAGAATAACACGAGGTAACTCAGTGGTTGTTTTAAGATAAGAAATTATGTTCTGGGGACATTTTTAAAAAATGAAAATGCATCTGTTTATATACTGACATTAGTTACTTTGAAAGGCCTTAAGTGTTTCCAGGACTTTGTGCCACTGCTCTTCAGATTAGAGACTCTATTTTCAGCGCACCAGTTGCTGACAGTACATTGTGCCAGTACATTGTCAGCATTCAGTAAAAGTAGCAATAATAAGTTAAGCAGAACTTCATATCTCAATAGAGAGATGAGTAGGAGGCTTGCTAAGCATACCCAGAAGGTTTAGACAGAAATTATTTTGATGGAATTGTTTGCAATTTATAGAAAAAGGAAGACTTTAGCAATATCCCAGGACTGCTGCAGGCAGTGGGGCAGAAGCATGGATGACTAAGTAGACTTTTACTCAGACTGAGATAGCTGTGTCCCAGGGTTATGAAGCCCTGCAGTTGGAGGTGCTATGATTAGGTGAGATGTAAATCTTAAATCCTGACCATTTGTAGCTAGTAGAATTTAATAGCTACCTTTGTTCAGAGCAGACTTCACAACTCTAATAGCATGCTTGAATCCAAATATCAGATCTTCCTTATCATTTTTTGGTGAAGGAATTTTTATATTCTGATCTATTCCAGTCTACTCTTGGTGAACACTGTTAAATAGCTGCTTTGTTCATTCTATTCAAAAGTAAATGGTTCCTTTCTGAAGTTTTTCCTGTAGGAGATAGAAATTTGGATTTGTACCTGTCATGTTTAGAACTCTTTGAGATAAGAGGCTCTGCCTGTTTCTCAGTGCATCCTCCTACACCTGGAGATGGAGTGACAGGTGGATGAAACAGGAAGATAAGAGAAAAGTGTGCTCTGCTCTGCTTATATAATATACAAGATGAAACTGAGCTGGCACTGAGGGAAAAAATTAATGACTTGTCTGGAACAATGGCAGTGAGCTACTTCTACATCCACCAGGAAGCTTCAAACCCATCTCTGGCCTGTATCTCTGGTGGTACCTCCTTCTGCTATGAGGCTGCTCCTAAGTACACAATACTCCCCCGTGAGGTCACTTGTTTATCGGGGTGATGAGAAACTAATGGTAAATTGCTGCTGCTGAATGTACTTTTCATCCTGGGCTTATTACAGCAAAACTGAAATACAAAATGATCAGGCTCTAACATCCACATGGATGTGATTCGTTTCTGTGAGTTCATTCTTCTATTTAGAGAAAGATATTGCTACCCTCCCTTCTGCACTGACACAGTTGCCAAAATAACCGCTCTTACTAACTGGCAGCTTTAAAAGCCAGCCTGCAGCTGACTTTGAAACAGAAGGTCAGCAAAGGGAGCAACAGACTTCAATTCAGAGCTTTAATGGGAGCCATTGACCACAGCAAAAGGCCTTGACTGGAGTGTCTAGAGTGTGCTTTGCACAGGCCAAAAAGTCACTTTCATACTCTTTGAACCTTTTGTATAAACCTATATATTTTTCACTCTGTGGATTTCAAGATGAATGTGCAGCCGTGTGCTAGATGTGGCTATGGGGTTTACCCTGCTGAGAAGATTAACTGTATAGATCAGGTCAGTTCTCTTTCTTTATAATTTTGGACTATAATAAATGTACATATTGGCACTTCTAACACTGTGCAAATCTCTCGGTTCCAAAAGTTCTTTGCTCGTAACTGGGTTCAGAACTGAACTGAATTAATAACATGTATATATTTGAAGAAAAAATAGTCAAATTCATTAAATGAATTGTAAGGATCAATAGTGAGATTTTAAACTTAGCAGAATAATAATGAAATACAAATCATGTCTGTTTGGCTTCTTTTTTGTGTCATTTCCAGACGTGGCATAAAGCCTGTTTTCACTGTGAAGTATGCAAGATGATGTTAACAGTAAACAACTTTGTTAGCCATGAGAAAAAGCCTTACTGTCAAGCGTAAGTGTATTTATTTCCTTTTTTTCTTTTTTTTTTCTTTTTTTTTTAAAGCAAAGGTTTAATTTGGCTGGTCATTTTAATATAACGGAAGATCACCATTTGGACTCAGTCTGTCCTATGTGTGATGTGAGATTAGGTATTGTCAGTGCCTTCATGCATACCTTTGGATTTGCATGAATCACAAATGATGGGAAACTCTTTTTACCACACATAAAGTTTCCTGATTTGGCCAGTGTATTAAAAGATACCAAATTAAGTTCCACTTCAGTATTGTGGGAAGAAAATAAAACCAACCACAAAATTCAGTGCTTTCCAAATCAGCTGTTAAGGGTTAACAAGGTTGAGCTAATCATAAGGAAAATGTATAAAATGCAGATTTTGGAGTTGGTTTGTTCTAGGAAGTTTTTATTTTATAATGATCAATTCCTGTCAAATTTGTCAGGAGAAAAAGGAGAGATGACAGTTGTTTTTTATTCTATTATTCTCTTTTGTTATTAGAAACACAGCATTGATATGATGATCATTAAAATTAATTTTGCTCTAGGCACCTACTCCCTACAACAATAACTTGAATGTAATCTAAGATCTCTGTGTGAGTGGGGGAAAAGTTGAGTATAGAGGGGTGGAGGCTGGTATTGTGGTTTTGAGTGCTCGAAGAAACCCTTCCTGGTGGGCTGTCTGGTACATTCCTTTTACATTTTTCCTTTTCTAGGCACAATCCAAAAAACAACGCGTTCACGAGTGTGTTTGAAACACCAATAAATATGAATGCAAAAAAACTGTCCGAAGTGGTAAGTGAGGTAAGAAGCTTGAGGGTCCAATGTGTTTGTTCTATATTTTGACATCATATTTATGTCTCTTGTAAGTACAAATGTGTGCTTTTTACTTATCTTCCTGTGTTCTTTTAGATAATTAAGCTCTTAGCTAGGTTTGAATCATAATTTTTTTTCAACTAAAAACGCGATTACTCATGTGAAAGAAGTCTTAGATCTGGATTTGCTTCTGCTCTCAGAAGGAAAAATTGATTGGAGCTCCTCACCTGTGTATCTGATAATCTACACGGAAGCACAGTTCCCCTAAACTGCCCAGAGCTGTGTAAACTTAGTGACTAAGCAGGGTTGCACAACCTCTGGAAGCAAGAACAAACGACTTGCTTTGTGATCCCATCAGAAACTGCTGCGAAACAACAGATAAACCATAGCTAGGTATATCCCATAAGTGCTTTGACGAGTATTTCCGCGGAACCCGAGGTGGGAGAGCGCCGGGTCCGGGGGGTTCCGCTGGCGGTGCTTTTGGGCCCCGCGGGCGCTGCTGTGCCCCGGCCGGCCGCCAGGGGCGCTCAGGGCCCGCCGTCATTCCCGGCGCATTCCCCGGGGATCCCGCGCCGCTCCCCTCCAGAACGTCGTCTTCAGACCCGCACTTCTAGCAGTCTGGTGGAAGGAAAAAAATACAGGAACGCCCAGTAATCGATGGCTATCTCGCTTCTCTGCGCGATGCTGTTTTCTTGAATGTCACGTCTTTCTTTCTATATTCTGAAATGACGTTACTCATTGTGAATGTATTTCGTAGGCAATGTGTTTTGATGTGATGAGCCATCACTAAAATTTATAATGAAAGTTGTATTTCTGAGATTATGGCATGCTAAATTCATTCTGGTGTCCTGTATTAGCTGTAAAACCTTGATGCACGTGGATAGCCTTCGTCAGACACTGTATCATTTATAATTTTGTACAGCATTCTTATGCCTCTGTTTTTGCAGTATCATGGGCTGTAACTATTTCAGCAATGACTATCTCACTTACTTTAAACTGTGTGTGACGGATCTGCTCAGGAATGAGTTTGGGATTATTGCAGGTTCTATTTCTGGTTTAGGCAGTGATATGAGACTGATACTTCCAGTGCATGTGAGTACACAAGCCTGAGAAATTATAGCTCAAAGATCACTTTCCCTTGTTTTATACACCTTAAACACCTTCTGTCCTTTTCAATCACATAATGAGGTTCTGTTCCAGAGAGAAAATTGCTAAAGGTAGCATAGAAGCTGATTCTGCAGTACCTGCTTAAAGGGAGTACTTCTGTAAAAGTTTTGAGAGCAGGAAAATTTTTCACTAGTAAATGTATAAAATAATGATAACTTGGGAAAAGGTTTCACTTGCTACTATGGAAGTTTGTTGTTTTTAAATTTAAGTTTATTTTTGATGCAGAAAATAAAATGTTTCTTCAATCCCAACATGATGTTCTCACATCAGTCTTATGTTGAGACAACTGGAATGCAGAGATAAAAATTAGGTCTCTCTGTACAGAATTTCTGTGTTGGCAGGTAAATCATTCAGCTCTTTGCACCTCTGTGCTTAATTTGTAAATGGGAATAATGATACATGTGCTCAGTAACATTTCTGTCCAGTCAATTTAAATTTCTTACTCTGGGTTTTTACATCTGAAGAGTGAGTTGTATAACAGAGCTGTGATTTCAGTTGGATTTCTACATGCTATCATGATAAAAGTAGCAGTAGGAACATAACGACCCAGGATTAAATATAGTAGTCATTTACATATGCATAGTTAGGATACTTTGTGGACACTGTGCAGGGAAATAGAATGTTGCTCGCTTGATAATAGATTTTTCATCTAATACATTAACACATCCTGCTAAAAATTTCTTAGGGATTTCAATTCTCATAGATTATTTCTCCCAACAGTATTATCGAAAGATCAAATTATTCTTTCAGAATGTCATGCCAGGTTTTAGGTGTAATATGCTCCTCCTTTACAGATGTGCAGCTTCTATACTGGCAGAAATCTTAGGTAGAAGATGAGCATGGATTAGAAAGAATTAGATTTGACCTTAGGGCTAAATGCAATTGTCACCTTATTTGTATCCCCTCTTAGTCTTCTCCAAAGGGGGTATGTGTTAGTATGTACTAACAAACTACTAAAATGAGTTATTGTCTTTTTTTTTTAAGATAAAATATCGAGAAGAGAGTGAACAATTCAAATCAGTCTTTCAGTGGGACGTAAGGTCCAGAGAAATTGAAAGTGTCTATAAGGCCCAACAGCTGGCCACCCAGGTAAGAAATACCCCTCGAGTCTCCCAGCCAGCAGCCTGCAGGACACCAAGGATTGGCCCTGGCTGTCCTGATTGTTAGCGGTTTAACCACGACATTTCAATGCTAATAAAAAAGCCTTTGCTTCTCATTTGGCTAAACTTTTGAAGGCGAAATAGATGGATTATAGCTTAGGATAGAAGAATCAGGAGGTGGGGAAGGAAGAGTGTGTCTCTAGTCAGCTGTTGGGGCTGCCGCATGTACAGCCATACTCCATGTGTCTTCTCTCTGCTGGCACTGGAGCTTCACAGCAGGTGATCTGATTCCCAGGGGGTATTTGAGTTTCACTCCAGGATCCTAGATCCTGTCGTCTTGATGTCAGTTCTTGCTATAAAAGTTCTGCCTTGGCACTCTGAAGGGATGTGGAATGTAGGCCTTGTGCTGCACAGTTTCACTTCCACCGCACTGTGTGTTTCCTTTTTTTTCTGTCAGATCAGCTGTTTGAGTGTTAAAACCAGGGTGAAGATAAGTAGTTGAGTTATTTAGTTCCTGTTTTGTAGAATGCTTACTATGCTGCTTATGAGGAAGGAAAATCGTGGTACCCAGGAACAATCCCAGATCCTGAGATGGTCAAGATAACTCAGGCACAGAAGGATCTGACTGATGTAAGTGAACTGATGTTTGGCTTTATTTTCATGGTCTATCATATTCATCAAAGTCAGTCTATGGTAAGATGTCACCTGCAGGCTTTGCAGGAAGCATATCTGGAGGGTTTGGCTACACTCTGATCTTTGTTGAGATGTTGCCAAAGGAGAGACTGATGTGTTTATTTCTGTCAATAACAATACTTAGCCGTGTTAGTGATTAAAGTCACATAAGAGTTCTACTGCCATCATACATTTATATATTTACATAACTCAGAAGCACTTCAACTGCTGACCAAACTGAGGTGATCTGACCCAGCAGGCAATGCTCTTTCTTTCAGTAAAGCAGAACTCATGATGGAAAATGTATCATATTTTCCACAGACCAGATTTTTCATTGACTGAATTCCCATGACTGACGAAAATCACTTCTGAATTATGACTGTGTCCATACAATGGGTTAGTGACCTAATCAACATAGGCAAGAAACAGTGGATAATTAATACAAATACGAAATGTTTTCCGTTGTATTCAGGAAATAGATGTAACTAACAAACTTACAAAGTGTAAGTTCTTTAATTTACTTTTAAATAAGGTGATACATACTTTTAGGAAGCAGGCATGAAAAGAGAAATCACATTAAACTACAGTGGATTCTTTAATAAACAAATTTGTCTTCTAGTTTCAATATACAGAAGAATATGAGCCACGAAGAGGCAAAGGCAGCTTCCCTGCTATGATCACTCCAGGTTATCAGGTTGCTAAGAGAGCCACCCAGCTAAGCAGTAATGTAAGTCACAGGGTTTTTTAATTATATTTTGCACTTCTGGATTTGAAGAATCCTGAGTTCAGGCCATTCACTTGATATGCTAGATTCTATGGTGAATGCTTGTTATACTGTTATAAAGTGACAAAATTTTAACATGATGCAAAAAACAGGATTAATGAACTACTTGGCCTGGGAAGACAATCATATAGAGTAAATGACAATGTAGATATTTCCTGGAAAATGCTGTAAATTTTGCTGTAATTTATCACAACTTGAAAAAGATTATGACTCACACAGAAATGTTCGTTTAATTCACCTTTGTTTTCACATTATGTCTTTATTCATCTAATTATTTACACTTGGCATTTTTCACTTTATTATTTGAAATCAAATAGCTGTAATATTGAACTTAATTAATATACAGGCTACTTTAAATTTATGCTGAGAATATTGCTTATTTATAAAAAGAACAATTCATATGAAAAAGATAAGTAAAAATAAATCCCATAAAAATGATTTTAAAGTATTGCACTGTTTTCTGCAGATACTATCTGCATTGTCATTGCAGTATGATCTTGGGACATTAATGACCATTCTCATGGTATTTTAATCAAATGTATGGCTCGCATAAATCGAGTGAAAACTTGAATATCTGAATATTCCATTTCTGTCTGTTTCTGGTATTCACTTTAAGGAAATTGGGCCTTAAATACATGGAGAGCTTGGCTGTGGGGAGTGGAGAGTGTCATGACTGCTGTTGCTCATTTCTCTTGAAACCTTCTGATGGGAAATGTACTTTTGCTGCTTATTGTCTGCAATATGGATATATATGTTTTCCTCTTCAGGTGGAATATAAGCGTGGACATGAAGAGAGAGTTTCAAAGTTCACCTCTGTTGTAGACACTCCAGATATACTTCATGCAAAGGCTGGAGCACATCTTGCAAGTGGTGTAAGTAAAACAAAATAGATTGATCTGTTTTTGTCTCTGCAAGTAGTTCCTAGGGTATTTATAAATTACTTGAAAATATGAACACAAAGAAAAATAAGAAATTAATATTTTAAAGGCAGACTCATTTTACCATTAAGCATTTAATACTTTCAGCTACAAAGACCACATTCAATTTGAGCCCACTTTAGGCTGTCTGAACAGAAGCTGGGGAACCAGTCTGTTCCATACCCAGAAACTGGCTGCCATGCAGAGTAAAGAAAGAAGCTGCCTGACTCTTATGTAAACAGAGCAGGCATCTTGCAGACACCTTAAGTATTTTCTTAAAACAACTCTTTTCATCCTACACCCTGAACAAGACAAAGGGGCCGTGCAGAAGACATGTGATTATGTAGTTAAAGACCAAATTGAA
>WAAG01071305.1:1993-25995 GCA_013390105.1 Tichodroma muraria | reverse complement strand
CCAGGATAAACAATTTTGTCAGACACAAACATCAATGTAAGGAAACACAGTAAGCCAAAGATTAAGGTGTGTTAGGGCATGGGTTGGACTCAATGATCTTGGAGATCTCTTCCAACCTAGTCATTTTGTGAAAGAGGCTCAAACTTTTCTTTTTTGCTTTTAGCAAGCTGAATGACAGCAACAGTGTGGCCAGCAGGATGAGAGTAGTGATCAACCTCCTTACTCAGCACTTACTCCTGTACTCAGCACTGGTGAGGCCACACTTCAAGTACTGGGTGCAGCTTGAGCCCCTCACTGCAAGAAAGACCCTGAGGTGCTGGCGAAGGGTCTGCAGCACAACTCTTATCAGGAGCAGCTGAAGGAGCTGGGGGAGTTCAGCCTGGTGAAAAGGAGGCTCAGGGTGACCTTGGCACTCTCTACAACTCCCTAAAAGGAGGCTGTAGTGAGGCAGGGGGTGGTATCTTCTCCAAGGGAACAAGCAACAAGATGAGAAGAAATGGCCTCATATGGTGCCAGGGAAGGTTTAGGTTGGGTATTAGGAAACATTTCTTTACGGGAAGGGTGGTCAGGCACTGGAACAGGCTGGCCCAGGAAGTGGTGCAATCACCATACCTGGAAGTATTCAAAAAACAAGTGGATGTGGCACTTGGGGACGTGTTGTTAGTGGTGAACACAGCAGCACCAGGGTAACAGCTGGACTCTGATCTTAGAGGTATTTTCCAACCTTAATAATTCAATGAAGCTTCCAACCAGAAGTGATCTTTCAGCCCAACCTCAGTTCACACTCAGCTTCCATCTCTCTTTCAGTTCCTGCAGCTAAGACAGCCTTCCAGCCAGTTTTTCCAGCACTGAACTCCAGAATTCTACATTTCATTTCAAAGAACAAATGGCAGTACAGAGAGTGTGGGTTTCTTTAGAAAACTGTCTTCTCTAGATCACACAGTTTGCAAAACTGATACAGTAACTACTTGCAGAGAACTCCATGGAGTATTTAAATTTCTTTTCCTTCTCTCTTCTTGACTGTTCTTAACCTGGTAAGGTCACTGACAACCACCAGATGAAAGGGAAGCATAACAGGGGAAAGTGTAAACACAGTCAACACCCAGATCAACAATGTGAATCAAAACAGGAAAAAAGTTCCACACAATGCACAGTTAAAGAGAATTGAAATGAAAACAAAAAAATCAATCACGTTTTGCATGTCTTCACTTTATCTCCACCGGAAGAAGAGACTTTTCTCACACAGCTACAACTAAAATAGTTTTTATCAGGGTCCCTGCTGCTAAGCACATAGAGAAACAGGCCTGGGCTGTCATATCCCTTTCCTGCAATTAATCCATAATTGATACAGTACCTAAGTCCATACACTTCAAAGCTCCACACCTACTGTCACAACTCCTGAGCCTCCGCCAGGCATCATTGCTGCTGCTACACACAAATCCCTTGTTAAGGCAACAGATCAGAGTTAATTCTGCCAACAGGACAGTGCCAGTAACTGCCTCCTCCCCTCTCCCCATTGCCTCTTCAAGCCTATTTCAATAGCACAGCTGAGTCCTAACCACCCACTCACAGGGGCTCTCCCACTCTTTCCCATTTCCAGCACCATGCAGCATCACACTGCCTTTCCTGCTAATTCTGCCATATACCCAATGTTACTTAGAGTCAAGTCAGCTACAGAAGCCAAACCAGCAGAAAAAGCAATCCAATACAAGCAGTTTCCTACAGACTCTATCACCTCAAATAGGAATCCAACCAGCACTAGAACTGAAGGCAAACAAACAGCAGAGCTATGCAGTCTCTTCTGCAAGGCACAGTTCAGCTGTACTGTTGAACAGCCCAGGGCTGCTCTCTGTGCTGGCACTGCCATCCGAAGTCCAGCACCAGCTTGTCTTGGACACCAAGTGATGTGTTCTGCACTCTACAGCCTCTGAAACAGCCGCACCAACACCGCTGAGGGGGAAGCACAAACTGCTTCACTGGGCACTGGTGCCAAAAGAGAAGTTCAGCTCTGTAACTACAACCCAGTTCAGCTGGAAAATTTCTTCAGATTCCCAAAACTCACAAGTACAATTAAGAAGCACATTCATGTAGGAACTGACTTGGTGATATGTGATAACACTGCAAAGATGAGTAGACAACTGGGCTGTAACTGGATCTGACTGTGTGTTGCCAAAGATTTGTCTCCATCTTAAGGCTGGAGTAGCCAACACATTTGTTAACCTTCACTTAAGAACAAGGTTTCCTCCCCTTACAAATGGAGGTTGCCACAGGTTTCAGTTTGTCAGTATTACAGGCCAGGATGTGGCTGGTGGGAAGATCTCAAGCTTTCTGCACTGGAGGAGCATTCCCTTGAACGCAACTACTGAATACACTGCGCCCGCTAAGAGCTGCACCTACTGCACAGCAGATCAGGAAAGTGCTGATTTCAAAATCACTAGTTAAGTTGTCCCAAGGACATTATAACACACACTTCAGCAGCTCAGTTCCATACAAGCACTTTGCTATGCTCAAAGGGCTCAAGACTCACCCACTTACCCAAGGATTTTTAACATCATTCACGACTCTCGTTACCACAGAAACATCAACCACTGTTACAAAATAAGTCTCAACAACTGGAGCGTTTTTTTAAAACACATTTTCCTGGGACAGGAAATGCCATTGTCATGTGTACATTGATGGCTGCTGGCCAGTCAAGCCTAGAGGTGTAGAATTGAAAGAAGTAAGCAATCTCGGGTGTAAGGCAAGCCACACTTATCATCCCGACAAGAACAAACACAGAGGAGGCTGCTTACTACTTCTCTTTGCATCAAGTTCTCAAACTTGTCTAAATACATCTAGACAATCAAACTGCTTTTCTGCAGGACTACCATATGTTGAGACCTCAATGCTTTAATATACATCTTTCACTAGGGTGAAGAAGAAAGAGGCAAATACAACTCTAAAAAGTCTGTATGTTTTAGCACTCCCCTCCAACCAACAGTGTAGCCTCCATAGATCATACTTAATGTCCTCTTTTGGTGGATCCATGAAATCTTTCCTTACAGTATAGAGAGTAAACTCTGGGGAGAAAAGGCTAGGATTGTAAGATGAACTGAAACAGAGAAAGATAGTAGTGTGCTGCTCTTCAAAGCTCACAAAAGCTTAATCTAGTCCTAATGCACCACAGAAATAAATCAACAAGATATTAGACTAAAGAACAGCTCAATTTGATATTTGATTAATGACACAGTGACATGTCTGCAACTTGAAGAACTTAGAACAAGACTCTAAGAATAATATTCAGTCTTTCACAAGCCAACTTCCAACCTCTTCAAAAGCACCAAACTGCATTTCAAGGGTCTTCTCAAACAAGCAGGATTTCTCATAGTATCTGAAGGTTCAACAAGTATTTAATCACATTTGCTATCTAAATGGTCACAGTAGATAGCATGTTCACTTTTCTATTGAAAAAAATTAAGTTTAAAAGCAGAAGTTGCATTTCTTAATGTTTGTATTAATGTAGTATTTTATTTTGAAAGGTTTTTTGTCTTTTAAATCTCAGTACATAACATGTAGGTCTTCAGCAGCTATTTCTATAGTACTATTAGCTTAGAAAATACTCCAGTTCTATGTCCTAACCCTCAAAATCATTACTTACTGCACTTTTCCAAACAATTTATTAGCAACAAGCCTGACACACCAGCAGTTAGAAAGATTTCCTTTTAAGAATTTTGAACAGTATTCCCTTCCCATCCTACAGATAAGTTTAAGACTTTGCTCCCTGAAAAGTAAGTGTTAACTGCTCTGACGGCAGCTTCAAGGCATTGTTTAAAATCTTAACAAACACAGTTCTTTAGTTCAGGATTACAAAGTATTTAAGAAACTTAATTCTCTTAAAAGCAAAATGACTTCTTGCTTTAAGAAAGTGATTTGATTATATCAAGAGCCTTAACCTCATTTTCTACAGCAGTCATTTTCACTATTATTTTATGTCTAAGCAATACATTAAAGGAGGCCAAGCTTCTGTCTCCATGCCTAGTAGCTCACATACTTCAAGTGACTGTTCCTCCCCTGAAATCAGGGCTGTGATGATTTCCATATTAGGCAAAGGATTGACAGATTGAATCTTTCATTTCCCAAAAGTTTACAGTTCCCCAAGTGGATCACAGCACACAGACCAAGGCAAATGAACACCTACAAGTAAAAGCCAGAAGACTCTTTCTTTCATGCAGAAGAGGTTGAGGAGGGGAGGGGAACAAGACAGTGAATTTGCAGGCAGGAGTTATCACAGGATTGGGTTTAAAGACACAGCTAAAATAACTGCACTTATTTTTCCAGTCAGCAGTACCACCCTGCTGGAGGAGATAAGAGGTGAGAACAACTTTTCCAAGTATGCACAACACAGGGAAAGCAGTCCTAACACGTCAGTACAAGCAGTTGACACATNAAAAAAAAAAAAAAAGCCACCTTGTTATCCTGGAGGCATTCTCCAATGCAATGCTCAAAAACACATTTCAAATATTTTACTGAGATCAATAAGAACTTGCAAATTTTACATGCTTATCTGAGGTGACAGTGGGAAAATAAATTAATTATAATTTGACACTAACTACACACTGGAACCTGATTCTGATGAGCAACAACTGCGTAAGAGCAAATTAAGTTCCACTCTCAAATATCAATTCATTGGAAACTGCATTCTACATTCCATATCTACAATCTGCGCAACACCTTATCAGTTCAAGTTTTCAACGTTTTGACTTCTATTCCAGTCCTTTAAGAGAAACCTGCCATGACCTGCAGTAGCAAATCCCACCTTGCCATGCAAAAATCACCAATATATAGGGCTGAAAATGCAATCATCATGTTCATCATCTGCACTGAAAATAAAGCTGAAAATATATTTAGGAAAAAACTACATGAGACATCTCCCCTCCTAGTAAAGCATATCAGAATTTCCCTCATACAAAGTGTAAATAGAGGCCAAGTAACCAAGCTGTGAACAAAAAAATCCTTCCCCAAAGGACACTTTATGCAGCCTTAGACTTTTGCCAGTCCTCTCACCTATTTCTCCATGATAGATAAGAGCAGAGCCACTCTTAAAATAAGCTGTTTTTTCATAAATCATTTCTGCAAAGGCCCAAATGGACTTCTCTTTCACCTTATACTTGATTTCCTATTAGTCCTGCTCATAAGTTCATCAAGTGGGCATCAAACGGGAATTCCAATATCCAGCTTACCTGCATTTACTCAGGTAACTTCTTCTGGACTGCCTTGGATGCTCAGTAGTGCCATCTTTGGTGGCAAACATTCTACTTAAAGTTTTTCCAGCCTTAAAGAGAAGCCAGCTAACAACCATAATAAAATTAACAAATTAACATAGCTTTTCTTTTTTTATTTTTTTTCCTGTTTAGTTAATTGAAGGAGATACTTCTACAGTTTCAAAGATCACACTTCACACAAAGATCTACTATTCTCACACTAAAATGAGATATAAACCAGTCTTGTTACTTCAAAGAGTAACATCCCTGTGGAGCAGCCAAAATTCTCAGTGACAGATTCCAGACAAACTGAATAGATAACTTCAGGAGGATGTTCACATGCTTACACATCCTGTAGAGACAAATATGCACGAGAACAGGGATGTGGGCTCCCTCCCAAACACAAAGGGGGACAGTGAGCTCCTTGCTTTGCTGCAGAGCAAGAACTCCAGTTAAACACCAGCTTGAGGAGTTGAAGGAAGGAACTTCAAAAATTCTTCCAACTTTTATATTCAAAGTATTTCAAAAAGCTTGGCAAGCACATGAAATCTTGTTTTCCTGGAAATGAACACTACACAGAATATATTATTTCAGAAATAAACAGAAGCTAAAGGTCAGGCAAGTTAGTTAACAACACTCTCAGAACACAAGTTCCTATTATGTATTAATTTGCTCCTAGAAATGCCTTGATTATAATCCTTATCCTAAAAGACATCACTTATTTCTTATCAGTCATTTTTTTTTGCAGCTAACTGAAACAGCAGACATCAATGCAAGCTATGTTTTCACATGTATCTAAAACTGGCTCATTTGCTTGTTCTGCTCTTTCAGACACAAATCCCAGCCCCAGAAATGTATTCACGTAAATCAACTCCCTAACAGCACCACAACCTTAAAATCAGCTACAGGATAAGATAATTCTTTGTATCATATCAAGAACAACCTTCCAAAACCAAGGGAAGCTACTTCTATCTTTCCTCCAGGACGTCTCAGGAACTTCAGGTTGCTGAAAATGTTTTTAAAAAAGAAACCCAGTCATACTTCAGCAAGAGTAAAGTCTAAAGAACCACTACATATAAGTATTCCTGAAATTTTTCAGTTGTTGACCAAAGGCAAATACACCACATCTGCCTATGCAGAAACTTAGAAAATATTTTTTATGCCTTGTTCACCTTAGACAGTTGAGGTTAAACACAAAACCTAAAATACTAACAACTACTGTAGTAAGTTTAAGAAGCAAATGCAGCCTTCAGCAAAAACTTGAAAAAATGCACTCAGTTCACAGATCACACTGTAGGCACAGCATGCAGCACCAGTAGAAAAACAGATTAAGTAAATTAAAAAACAAGGCAACAACTCAGCCTGATTTTAAAGTTTAAAACTTCAAAAGAAGCAGATTCAAATCTAACATATGTAAGGTGACATTTGAATGAAATTTGGCAGTTTTCCTTATGAATGTCCTTGAAACTTCCATGGACTGTGATAAGATGTACAAGTCTACTAACAACAGACAAAAAGTTAAAAGTACTCTATTACAGTGCTGAAGTGAAGCCTGCAATCATGCTGGTGCTGGAGACCAATACCACTGTGGTTCACTACCAAACCAACAAGGACACAAAATCTACACCTGCACTTCCATCTGCCTATTTCATCTGGTTTGGAAGTTGGGAAACTCAAAGCTGGGGACAATGTGATGCGGCCACCAGGACATAAGTGCCCTTTTATTACACTGGAGGAAAATCCCTGGCCCTTCTCCCCTCAACAGACCTGCTCCTGTCCAGGTTGGCTAGCACAAGGTAGTGTCCCTTTTAATATTAGGGCAGGAAGAGAAAACAATTCCTCATCTATCACAGCGCCTCGCTCCAGTCAGTGCTACTTTACTAGTACAGTCAGTAAGCAAATATTAATCACTGATATTTCAGCAAACCACAGGGACTGCAGCTGACACAATGTACCAAAGAAGTATTAGGACTCTTGTAAGACTCTTGTAAAGCGTGGCTCAAACATTCCTGTGCATCCAACATGAACAAGAGGTGCCTGGCCCCCTAAACCAGGACACAACGTCATGTTTAAAATGCCTTTACAACAATTCAAGTAAAACTGTTCTGTGCTAGAGCCATTTCTCTGCTAGGTTTTAAGTTGCAGGCAAGTGAACATGGAAAGAATACAGCCTTCCTCAACTCCACTCCCTGCTTTCAAAATAATTCCAGCTGAAAAAACAAAACACTAGTGCTATTATTTGAAGAGGTGCTGTAACACGATTATTGATTTTAGGGTAAGCTAGGATGTAACAGCTGTTAAGCAACACCCAGTAATGGTACAGGAGTTAAAGGCCTCTCCAGTTACACTGCTGCTCTTGTAACTATTCCAACCTATCCCTCTGTTTTATTTCACCACACAGGAAGCCCTCCCACAGGCAGGTACAGACCATCCACAGCTGTACACACAGACCCTATCACCTAAGTTGCTCCATGACTAAAGTTCAGAAGCAACTAAGAGTGACATGTGCATGTTTCCACTGCTAATGATGACATAGCTAACTAAAGGCCGTTTATTACAGGTGTGCTGGCACTTTTATGACCTTGAGAGAACTATGCAATAATCTAATACTTTGAGATTATTAAATGACACAGTGGCAAAAACCACAGAAAACTGAAATCAAAGAAAATTGAGCAGTGCTGGGAGGGAGAGAGACCAATCCTTGAGCAGTAAAGCAGTATCATACCCTCAATTTCAATCTCAGGGCTCTTTTAAATTATTCAAATTGCAATGCTGCCAAACACAATCAAACTTTTCCTGATGCTCAGAAGCACTGCCTTTTCCTCCCTGTAAATCAAGCCAGGTGAATTGTCACTCCGTATCTCCCAGTTTACAGTGCAGCTAGATTTCCCTATCTCTAGTTGGCTTGCAAATCAAACAATTGAAACCAATCGTGTCACACGGCATCTGCTAGGTTTTGTTTAATTGTGCCCAGTCCAATCGTTCTGCTTCCAAATTAAGTGAGAGTTACACAACAAAGATGTTAAAATAGTTCAGTGTTCCAGTGCAGTGCTAAAAACCTCACATGATCCAACTCAAGCGTTCGAGTCAGTACAACCCTCACAAGTCCCAGGTGCCTCCTCGCCAAGCGTACGGCAGGGAGACTGCTACGAACTCTCAGCTTTTAAGCCGTGACTGAGAAAAAACCATACTTTAAGAAGCATACTGCGCAGACTCCAGCAAAGCCGAGGCTAAACACCCTGCCAAAGCCATGTCCCATCCCCACCGGGGGATAGATTACAGGCAAGAGCAGTGCTGACAGCGGCGCGCACCAGCTCCATGTGGGAGACGGGCCGACAGGGATCAGCCACCTCCTTCACCGAGCTGCCCGGGGCTGCTCCCTCCGCAAGCAGACGCGGCCCCGGGAAAGTCGGCGCCCTCCGGGCTACCTGGCTCCGGTCTCGGCACTGTGCAGCGCTAGCGCCCCGCGGCCCCTGGGCCCCTCCGGGCCGCAGCTCCCGCTCCTCACGGGGTGAGGCACACACGCTGAGGCCTGGCCGCACCGCACCGGGGAATAAGATCACCGACAGTGGCCCCCGGGCCGCCCCCGCTCCGGCACGGGCCGCCGACCTCAGCGGGAGAGGCCCCGGCCGCAGAGCGGGGAAATCGGGGTGACCCCACCGGGGAGCGACCGCGGGCCGGGCGCGGCGGCCGTTGCCGCGGTTTCCCCGCCGCCCCTCGGGGGCGGGCGGCCGCCCACGCCATTTTGAGGAGGGGGGAGACACGGGGGCCTTTCCCCGGGCGCCGCCNCCGGCCCCCCGGGGGCTGCAGCGGGAAGAGGGGAGCGCTGAGGGACGGGCGGCATGGGGGCGGCGCGGGGCTGGGGAGAGCGAGAGACACACACACAGACAGGCACACAGGCCCAGCTGCGCGGTCCCGCCCCTGGGCTGAGCTGTGGGGGGGGTGCCTCCCTCACGGCACCCCGCGTTCCGCTGACATGGAGCAATGGGGCACGGAGAGCAGTGGGACGTGCGGGGCACCGGGTGAGGAGGCCCCCAGGCCACACGAAACGCCTCCTCAGGCCGCGCATCCCTCGGGGGACCCTCACTCCCTCGGCCGCAGCTTTCTCATGCAGGGCACACAGCCGACCGTCACCCGTGTGCTGGTGCCCACCTCCACCCTCACCCCGCTGGGCCCTCGAATCCCATTTCCACTTCAGCCGGGCCCTGGGGACAGCCATGAGAGCGACCGGACCGCTCTGCATTTCCAGATGTAACTCCAGCTCCTCACTCCTCACTGTAGCACTGCTGCTGCACTGGGGCTGGAAACAGGCAGAACAGCTCTCAATCAGAACAAGCCGCACAAGCTTCCAAGGAACCAAACATTCCTGCTGTCTCTGGGGTTTGCAAGAGTCTTGTTCCTCTTAATCCGAACTGACCTTGCTTCATCCTTCTAAAAGGCCAGCTGTGAAAGCGAGCTGCCCTTACTGCATGAAGTTTCTAAGTCTTTCAGGTTTCCTGTTGCTAAGGGTTGTATAAACCTTCACAGGCAAATTGGTCAGTGTGACCTTGTCACTTGTTAGAAGAACACAATGTCCAATAAATCATCATGTGAAGTGAGCAACAGGCTTGCAAATCCCCACTTCACCGTGGCAATGCTTTCTGTAGAAAGCATTTTCCTCAGTTTTTAGCTATGCTAACTTAGTCCTGGAGAGGCAGCTTGTGAATGACAGCAATCCTAACAGCAAACAGAGTTTGGTTCTGCCAAAACAGAGGTGGAGGGAAAGTTCAGAAGAGATTTTCAAAGTAAAAAACAACTAACTATCACGGAAGCACCTAAAACTGCTTTCCAAACCTTGCTTTCCTTTACTGTCAAAATAGCACATAAGGGGTTTTTCCTAACACAGGGGTTCATGACACCTCCTGCTGTGCTTACACTGGCAGCCCTTGTGTCAGAAAGTTTAATATCTACAACACACAAAAAAGAAATTTAAATGTCTAAAAGATGCTGCAATCATAGCAAGTGAGAACTGCAGAAGGATACAATGATCAAACTATTATCATATATTCAATTCTAGTTATGACACTTGGATTAATAAAATATGCAGTTCTGTAAAAGAACTTTATTATTGTAGATTTATGTCGGCATAAATGGAAGCAGGATTCAACCCTTTTGTACACAAGCATTCATATGAATGCTAGGAAAAAGCTCAAAAATGTTGCCATTGGCCTTCTGCAGTTTAATATCATCTATTTATTTGGTGAAAATGAGCATGCCATTGCTTGTCCTTCTAACCTCATACCAAGTGAAGGAAAAACCTTTCCTTCCATAGGAAGGAAGGCAGAGCACACTCTGTACGCAGAGGTATTTCAGAGATATTCAGGCAATCGGGCACAGGGAAATAGCTTGAAGTAAAACACATTGAAAGCTAGAAACACTGTTAGCTGGCAAATTTAAGCTTCATCAGCTCAATATGCAAACTAAAAAAAAAAAAAAGCAGGGGAGAATGCCACAATACTAAAGAAGTTTCCTAATTCTGTTAGTAAACAGCCTTGCTCCTGGTCAAGTCTGGAACAGTTTATGCAGAGAAGAGTTTGAAATAATGCGTGTTCAGACAGATACATTTCTGCTTCATGCAACAGGATTTGCTGCTGCTGTAACATGAGAGCAGAAGTCAAGAACTTGGAGGTCAGAAAACTCAGCCTTAATTCTGCCCCCTTATGTTTGAAGGAAGGAGACATTTTCTGAGCTGAGGATTTTGCTATCAACATGTCTTCTCCTGGTTGCAAAGGTCCCCATCTCCATGGCTCTCCCAGCTACATTCCTCTGAGCCAGGCTAGGAAAGGAGTTAGGACTGAAACTGCTTAAGTGGGCTGTGAATTTGGCCTGGAAGGAGCTTGGGAACAACTGTGCAAACCACAGGCAGGCTGTGGTGGGAAGGGATTGCTGGAGCAGAAGGGCGCCTGACTCACGAGTGCCAACTGGGCCAGTAGTCTCTTCAGCCACCAAAGTCAACGAAAGGGACCAAAGCCAGTTTTGTACTACAGGCAGCATCTTCTCCTGGATTTGGCCATGCTGCTCTGAAAACTCTGCTGTCCCAAGCTTGTCCCAAACCCACTTTGGGCCAGCCAACACCACCAGCATCACCCATGCAGTGAGACAAAGGCTGCTCAGCCACGCTGCTTGCAGAGCTGTCCCTTTACGCAGCTGGAAGGGAAACAGAGCCACCACAGTGTCTCCTGGCCTTCAGGCATCACAGCATGGCAGGGGACTGGCCAGTTCCTGACTCATGCTGGCAGAGGCACCCACTGGACACTAGGAATGGCTGAATCAGACTTGGGTCCTTTATGCCTTTCCGTATAAAGTGTTTCTCAGTCCTCATCAGCTAACCTGTGCAATGCAGTTGGATTTAAAGTAATAAAGTAATCTGTATGGTGACAAATCCTTAAGGCCAAACACCTACCTGAAGCACGCTGAGCACCACTCCTGGGCTGGGGAACAGAGCCATGTCCCACCTTGGAGGGCTGAGGGTCCTGGGACGAGCTGGAGACATCTCCATTGGTGCTTCTGCGCTTACCAACCTCTCTCCTCATCTGTTTCAGGCTGTCAAGTCCAAACTAGTGACCAGGTGATTCCTCCTTCCAGACTGTGCAGTGCTGCAGGCAGTCAGGAACTGAGGACAGACAGCTGTGAGATAAAGGTAGTTCTTCTGAAACCCACTCCATCCACAGCAATAAGGCACCTCCAACCCTCTGGCTGCAGTTGCTAGGACCACCCGGGGCTTCCCAAGGAATAAAACTGTGGAGTCAAGGAGAGGTCAGCTCTGCAGTGGTGAACCAGCGCTAGCACTGGCAACAGCCAGGCAGGCAGTGGTCAGCTGCCCTCCCAGCAGACACTACCAAGGGAGCTGTTGTCACTAAGGCAAGCCTGAGATGTCCTAACAGACTCCCACTGGGAAATCCGTCTGGATCTCGGCTTGTTCCCAGAGGCAAACACGTGCCCTCCCAGAGCTTGGAAATGCCTTACAAGGCACCTCGTCGTGCTTTTCTCTGAAAAACACCCAGGCTGCCGTACCACAACCCTACTACTGATGGACTTCATCTACTCACAGCTTCCCACCTCTTCCACCTGGAGCGCTCCTCCCTCTGCACCGTGCCAGCAGGCGCTGGAGGATGTGCTGTTCCCTGAGCCCCTGCCCACTCTGCAGCTGGATCCTCCCGTTGGCTCCCTCTTCCTAGCACCCATTCCTGTGCCCTGCCCACATGCAGGAACACACTGCTCGGTCCTGCCCAGACTGGCTGATATTTGCTTCACCACCTCGGCAAAGATCTCAGCCCTATAAACAGACAATCTTGGTTTCCTATGCTTTTTTTTTTCTGGTGCTCGCCAGTTCTCAAGGGCATCTCTCTCAGATTCAGGGCTGCCTTCATTTGTCATATAGGTGATCTAAAAGTTGCTGTGTGTCATTAGAGAGTGCTCAGCACAGCCCCGAGCTTGTATCTACCTGTGTGTGTTTGCATAACCTGGGGCTCACACAAGCAAAGCCAAGGTGAGACACGGCATGAATCCAAGCCTGGTTCTTCTGCAGAGAACTCCAAGAAAGCAGAGGCATTTGGAAGCAGAAAACAAAGTGGGAAGGAGGGGGGGAAAAACATTTTACTTAATCTCCTGAGCCTGAAGCTGTCCCACATGCTGAGAGGAGATGCCTTTATAGCTGGCTGCAGGACACGTGCTTGAGAGAAAGAAAGCAGCCCCTCCCATGCCACTGATTTATGGCAAACTGAGTGGGAAACATCCTTCCCTGATGTTGATCCAGGAGCTGCTGTTCTGGAGTTGAAGGCGGAAATAGCATTGAATTTTAGCTGTGAGAGCAGCTCAGAGCAAGTTGCTAGGCACCATCTGCAAGAATTGCCTGCAGGTGCTCTTGCAGGAGAGGTTGGGCCGGTTGATTGGGTTCTCCCGGTGCAGCCAGTGTGCCAAATACCTTTGAAACGGGCATAATCCGTTCTCAGCCTGAAGAGCTATTGCACAATCTTCACAGGATTAAGGGTTTAAATCGAGGGACTGCGTCACAGCTGGGGAAAGGGCAGTGGGCAGGTTCGGGAGCCACGCTGGCCTGTGTGGCTCTCTGGGGTGGTGGGATGCAGCCTGCCTGGGGAGGTGACGGTCTTGCAGGGGTACATGAAAGCAATCTCCCTTATCCTGCCTTGTCTACAACTTCTCAGGGTGATTGAAGTCTTCAAAGGATTAAATGGCTAAGTGGTTTTCTTCTGCTCGTGGAAGTGAAGCTCCATAGCCAGCCGAAGCTTTCATTGCAAGCATTTGCTCAAGTGGAGTCCTGTCATTTCAGTCTGTATAAACACAGTGAGATTTCCATCTTGCTCTTATGCAACAGCACAAGATGAGGCTGTTTTTAAAGCCTGGCTTAGATACTTACTCCTGCGAAGGCTGTAGTGCTGCTTGGAATGTGGGTATGCCTGCAAACCCCAGGGCTGCCCCAGTGGAGAGATGGCCCTGTCTACAGCCAGCACGTTGCTTCCAGCCTCACCTGGAGGCCAGTTCTGCTTACCCACTGACTGCCTGCTCTGCATCTCTAAAAATGAGAAGCACCTTTCAGGTTTGGATCCCTCTGGTGTCATTTCCCAATGACCCTTTAGGCCACCAAGGCCACCATAGAGAAAGAGCTTTCCCACACCCCTGGACTCAATCTTCCAAACCTCTCGTCCTAGAAAAAGAAGAATTGCTCTAGCTGTCACTGTGACACCTATCAAATGTCTTGCAGAGACAATCACGCCAGCCCCTGAAATCACATAACTTCCTTCCAAGAGCTGTGTCTGGTTTTCTGGTACTAACAGCAAGGCTCAAAGGGAGGAGTCGTCCCCATATGATCAGTGACTATGCTTCAGCCTGTACTACCAGTGCTTTGTCTGCGTGATGTAGAATGCAAAAATCAGGCTACCAGGGACAATTTGGGATGGAAAGTACTCCACTATCACAGAAGCCTTAGTGGCAGTTCAGAGTCTCGCCAGGAAAAATGCTGCGTAGACATTTCCTTCTTTAATGTAATAAAATCAGACTGATTTAGCTTAGTGTGCTGCAGGTATTTACCAGCCAACACTCCTATCAGCACTGGCTGTGGGTTTTAGAAGAGGATATTTGTCCTTGCAACATAACTGATCTCTCACATCACAAGCCAGCTCCTCCCATATGGGGCAAAACATCACCATGTGGTCCTGATTTGAGGGAAGTGACATGGCTTTACACCTGGGGAGGGTGTTTGGAATCGAGCCCCGTGCAGGCTCCTAGGGTTAGGAATGATTGCCCTGGCATAGAAAGGGTGCTAATTACACAGCAGAGTTTATTTGCATCCTTTGCAGCTACATGACTGGCTTGCTGGGTGAGACTTACAGGTCTTCATGAGGAAGTAGGTGGTTTATTCCCAGGGTTTCACATGCTTGTTTTCCATGCAAGTCCAGACCGGCTGCACAGAGATGAGCTGTGTTTAAGAGAGTTCTGCTGAATTCCCACAGCAGAATCTGACCTGCAGCTCTCGTTGTCCTTTTTTGGAAGGCAAATGCCTCTAGCACAGGGTTACGCATACACCCTTGGATGAGGCTCTGTCAGGACAGGATGGGTTTGGATATAATTAAGCCACATGGTCACAGCTCATTGTACCCAGCTCAGGAGAAGTTTTGGACTAGCACAGGCTGCCTTGCCAAGGATTTGGGTACCTCAAAGACAGGGTATCTGCCAGCAGGAGCAGGCATAAGACCCAGTGATGGCAGCGCCCAGGAAAGCCAGGTGAGGTGGGGACCTGAGCTTCGCCCAGCAGCACCTTGGGCTTACAAGAGGGTACCTGGAGCAGCAGCACCTTTCAGGGCTGAGATCACTCCTGTGCTCCCAATCAGGCTTGGATGCAGGTTGTGATCCTTAACACACTGATGAAACTGTCTGGATCTAGTCTCAGGTATTGAAGCAAAGTCTGGGTTTGAATCTAGACATGAAGGGCAAGACCAGTTCTGTGGTCTGTTTGTAGGTTCAGTTTGGCCCCTGGGCCAAGCTAAGGACACAAAGTAAAATGTGCCATTTAATCTGGCTGCATTAATGTGTGAATTTAATTAGATCTCATCTCTTCTCAATAAAATCTAGAACATGCTGTTGAAAAATTGTATTTAATCTTCCTCCAAGACTTTTTGCATATATTTGAGCAAGGAACTTGCAGCACAGGGCAATTGCAACGAAACGAGAAGCCAAGTTTTAGCAAAACTCAGAGGGTGGGGCTGAGATCAGCATCTCGTCATTTTTGGATTTGTGAATCTTATTCAGAGGCTATCCTGCCCCCTCTCCTCCAGGAAGACTGTACAATGGATTTGGATGCTGTCCTGTATGATCACTCCATGGCAGCTGTCTCCACATCCAGTCAGCCACAAAAAGCACAATATTGCACTGGCTATGATCACATTTAGGTAGTTTGACAAAAAAGGCTCCAGGGACTCATCACAAGGAAAAACATAAAATTGTTTGGAAATATTAACCAGGGGAATATCACCACTTTTGTTCTTCTCAAGTAATGCTAACTTGCAAGATATAGAGAAATAATGAGAGAAGGAAAAGGGGACAGCAAGCCTGGCTGTAGCAGAGGGCTGGAAACCAAAAGGCAAATTCATTTGAGATCCAGGGATTAAGATCCAATCATTTGACCTCAGATTAAAAAGTGGATGAGCACAACAAAGAATAGCTTAAAATATTTGGGAAAGTGTAAAGGAAAATAAAGTGGGATTAAGTGACAAAAACAGCTGCATTAAGCCAGAATTCCTCCCTGATCACAGGCGGCAAATCCAAGTAAGGGATACCTCAGGCTTCCTCAGTGCCATCCAGTCATCCCTCCAGCATTTCTATTTCACAGCCACCCTCTGAGTTAAATCAAAAGGAACTCACCCTGCCCCACACCAGTTTGTTGCTTATACTGAGCTGCTCTCCCTCACCCTCAGGGGAGCACAGCCACCTGCCAAACCCCTTATTAGGAAGAAATTACCCAGCAGAAGTAGGCTAGCTAGCTGTAAATGTGTGCTCGAGGACAGGAAGCCCAGGACAGAGATGCTCAGGCTCTGAGTGCAGTCCCAGCTTTGCTTTGTGAGCTTCCCCCACCAGCGTGGTTTCTTTTCCTGACTTGACCTGTGTCTCCTAGGGGAAAAAAAAAAAAAAATCATCCATCTCTCTTGAGTGACTGCTTACTTGCAGCCAACACAGGTCATCAGTAGCCATTCCCACAGATTCCCTAATGTCCTCCAAGTGTGCAGTTCTGCTACTTTCTTCTGCAGCACCTTTGAAATCATTACCACACTGCTGTTAAATGGGTGTCAGTCCCATGTGGGCAGCACAACCCGGCACTGTGGCACTGGCCCAACCCCTTATGTGCTGCTGGGCAGCTCACAGCAGGCCACAGCTCTGCCCCAGTCTTGGCTCCACTGCAGGTTTAGGAAATGCAGAAAGCAGTCATGGGCTGGGGGGCACAGAGCTGTGCTGGATGGATGCTGGGTGTTCACCTTGCCCAGATTCAGTGGAGAACCAGTGTCCCTGTGACAGGCACGGTTCCCTGCTCGCACACTTCAAGCCACAGCATCCCACAGACAAACAGCAGCCTTTTGTCACCGTGGACAGAGCCACCTCCCCACTACCACCATCCAACAAACAGGCTGTGTCCTTGCGAGTGCCTCTGTCACTGAAAAGCACCTTGCAATGAGGAGCCCCAAGGCCGGGAAGGGTCTGACCATGGGACTGCCCAGAAGTGTGTTACTGCTTTTCCTTCTCCTTCTTGTCCGGTGGATAGTGATCCTATCCACCATAGGATAGGATCACTATCCACCTGATAGTGCTGTTTTTCCAGCAGCCCCACTGCCAGCTGCAGTGGCCTGGCAGGCGCAGTGACCCCGCAGATTATTTAACAGCGGATTGCATAACAGAGCAGGGCAGACGTTACATTTCTGTCTCTGACCTCAGCCCTGGGACATCTCCCACCCATAAAACTTCCAGTCTAATCTTTCAGACCTCAGAGGAGCAGCCTTAGGCATGTGACACCATCCTTCAGAGAGGAGTGACCAGAGGGGCCAGATAGCTTTGGCAGGAATGGGCTGCCCAGCAAATCTCAGTCTCACAGAAGGGAAAAGAGGGAGCCTAATGCTCCACAAAGACTCAGGTCTGGAGCTCACATCCTGCTGAAGCACCCAAGATGACCCTGCAAAGTCCCTCTACTCCCTGCTATCCATCTAAATGAAGCACTACACTTGCTTCTCTGTTCAGAGCGACCTGTTTCAGCAAGGTGAAGATGCATGAGCTGTCCTTGAGCAGGGCAAGCCAATTCCCCGGGGTTCCAGCTACCACTGCCTCTGGAATCTGGGAGCAGTTGAACCCCTTGGACCTACTCCAGAAGGGGTGGACAGTGCTCAGGAGGCAGTGGAGAGGTGCCTGCTGCTCTGAAAAGTCCACAGCTCAGGACGTACCAGCCTTATGCTGGTGATATCCCCAAACTGTGTTGCTCTTCCATGGGGTTGAGGAGACAGTCCAAGGCCTGAGCCCTCAATGGTCAGGAGGATGCTGCGGTATTGCAAGGAGATGGGCACAGGCAGGCCTTGCTTATCAGTGCTGGGCATGTGCCAGATGGTTCAGACCGATCTCATTCAGAAATCAATCAAAACCAGCTTCTCCTGAAGCCTTACTGGGGTAGACACAACGAGGAGCTTGTTTCTGAGTTTGACTTCAGCATGTCCTGGCTCTAAGCATTCCCTTTCAGCAGGACTTGGTGAGTGTGAACTGCCTCTCCAGGATGAGCATGGAGCTGCTGGAAGCTGGAGAAGACTAGCAGGGCCACCAGGCTAGTTGAGGTCAGGGAACATGGCCAACAGGGAGAGGTGGAGACAGCTGCCTTGGTTAGTTGGGAAGGAGAGGAGGTTGGGGGGATTTAGCAGAAGTCTACAGTATCTTGGCAGCTAGAAGGGAGGATGAAGCTGAAGTCTTTCCAGGAGGTAAGTCAGCCTGCCTGGTTCAGGGTGCTGGGAAAAGCTCCTTACCTGGAAGGGTGGTGCAGCCCTGGGACATTGGCCCAGAGTGGAGGGGTTTCCATCCTTTCAAATTTTCCAGCCTTAGCTGCTCTGACCCAGCTTTAGCAACAGTCCTGATGCTGGCTGCATCTGAGACTGCCACAGGCCCCTTCTCACCAGCACTTTCTTTGAGAGGCAATTCTATACCAAACTGAGTTGAAATCAGCCTCCTGCCTTGAGCCATTTGTGCCAATTTCCATCAGACACTGCTCCTGTACAACTTACCAAAATGTACCTGCTCAGGGTGCAGCAGTCCAAAGGGGATTTCACAGCGGCCTGAGCTTAGAAGCGCACAATTTACCAACAGCCACAGCAAAAATAAGTCCAAAGAGCAAGATCAGAAAATCCAATATTTAAAATCCGTGATTCGTTCCACAGCTGGACCGGGGAGGCAACTGCTGCAATGTGGGTCTAACCATTAACCAGGGGGCTAGAGAGATGTGATGCTCTCTGAAGGGTGCTGTGCCTGAGGTCTGTGTGTGCCAACACTGGGAGAGGGTGTGCAGCAAGGCACAGGGATGCTCTTGCAGAGCCCACACTGAGTCTGGAAACTGCTACCATGTCTGACACCTCTGCACCTCTCAGCAGCAACCAACTCTCAGAGCTCACCTGAAACCATGTCTGACCAACTCCTTGGCAGGGAAGAAAAGAATAAGAAGGCACATTAATGTATTTTTAATAGGTTACATAAGCAGTTAAGTTCAAAGCTGCCTTATGAACAGGTGACACAAGATGCCGGCGCTTCCACAGAGAGGTGAGCCAGGCCTTTCATGCAGAAAACATTTTGGCTGTCTCAAAGGTAAACTGTCCTCTCCTTGGAGGAGACAAACCTCAGCTGGAAGCAGCAGCTTCCATTTGCTAGGAGTATTTTGATTTTTCAAAGCTCGTCTATTTCATTTACAGGCAATGGGGAAATGGATGGGAGCAGATCTGTGGATCTTTAAAGCCTCCTGTGCATGCCTGGTGCCTGCAGTGCTGCTGCTGGCAGGGACAGCCCTACCTGGCCCTCACCCCCCTGGAGTGATGCAAGAAGTGCCTTTGCACTTTGCCTTAGTAGGAAAGCAGAGCTGGCAGCAAACCCTCCCGGGAGGCAGCGCAGGAGGCTGGGGGTGAAGGACCACAGCTCATTCACCATGAGGCAGGGAGTATGTCCAGGGGCAAGTGCTCCCTTATCACACACTCACAGGGCTGTGTTTACTAGGCTGCTCCTCCAGCTCCCTGTCAGCTGGAGTTTCTACCCTGCTCAAAGGGCAGGGGCTCACAGTGGCTTTTGCCATCTGATCACACGGATCCAGCAGCGCCTTCATGCCCAAGGACAGCCAGCCACGCTGTGTGTTCCCCATGTCACAAGGATCAGGGGTGTCCTGGCATGGAACAGGCTGAGATCCCAGGCCCCGGGTCTCTCCCAGGCCAGCAGGACAAGTACCATGGAGTTTACTGCCTGACACAGCTGTGGGAGTGGGAACGCCAGCAACTGCCCTGCATTTTCAGTCTACTCCTGCCCCCAGCAAGGCAGCAGGGACGGCACAGAGAGCAGCCCAGAGTCCAGAGACAGCGGGCTGCCAAAAATGCCAAACCAAGGCTGGTTCTTCTTCTCCCCACAAGTATTACAAAACCCAGGGCTGAGTTTAAATACCGAAGAGACTGTGACCTCTGGCTCTAGGCTGATCCTTGGAAACATGTGCCCCAGCCTGAAAGAAGGGAGCATAAACAAAAGGAAAACCCAAAAGGAGCAAATCCAGAAGGAAAGCATGGCAGGAACGAGCCCAGCTGAAGCCAAGAGGGGAGGGCAAAGGAACAGCTTTCCAACAGGCACTACTATGCAGCTGGTCTATGACTGTTGCAACATTCTTATTCTGAAACCCCATCTAAAGCCAATTTTTCTTACATGTAATGAGGACAGAAAACAAAAATAAGGTGGAAAATTCCCAAAATAACCTGCATGGTAAATGTGGTATCAAAACAACTGTTTTGCTCTGGGTAGAAGTGGACTGTCTCCAAGCTTGAAGCTGCCCCCACCCTTTCCCAGGAGTGAAGCTAGGGAGTCCAGAGAACAGTCAGAACTTGACAGCACACAGTTGGCAGGATCACGACTTTGCCCAGCTCCTGCTTTGGCCCAAGGCAGCCTCCACCAGTGTTAGGGCTTCTCCTTCACCTGTGTCTTCCTTCCGCAGCTCATCATTATGGGAATATGTGCCCACAGCCTCTCCCTCCCACCCCAGTCTCCCCTTTGAATCTCCCACTTGTTTTGCCAATGTGTCAGTGTCAGTAAAATCCCTGAAGGCCCCCTACACAACCCCTATGGTCTCAGCATCCTTCAGACCCAGCACTCATCTCCTGCTTTGTGCATGGTAAGAGGGGCGTCTGTATCCCGTGACCATCTGAAAACAGGCTCCTCCTTGAAAAAAGCCACCAGAGCTCATCAGGTAGGTAGGGCTTGCTGCTCCCTTCGTGGGGGTGAGCTCCAGACAGAGTCCCCAGGGCAGGGCTCAGGAGTGGCACCATCCAGCAGCCAGGCAGGAGCCAGGGAGACAGACACAGCCCCACCTCTGCCATTATGATGATCCCTGATGCTCCCACCGTGAGAAGTGGGACAAGCAGAGCCCAGAGGAAAATCAAGAGAAAACGGAATGGGACCCAGTCCCACCCTCTCCCAGGTAAACATGTAGGCTCCCTGCATCTCTTTTGTGAGCCCTTTGAGGCAGATGTCTCACCCCACGGGGGAGCCTCCGAGCTCCACCTATGCTGCTGCAGCAGTCACTTTTTCATGCCTTTCACTGTCTCATTGCATTTATTTAATTACTACTCCTCAGGAGTAGCATTGCTCACATCTTTGGCTGTTGGATCCTTTTCCATTCTGTCCCCAGTGGAAGCAATCACACCTGTCTCACAAGATCTGCTCTTTCTAAGCCAGGCTGCCATTTATCCATTATTATTGAAGTATCAAAGGCATTAGCACATGTTCAGAAGCACACCAGCTCCCTCAAGGAGGAGGGATGAAATATCACCTCTTGCCTGATAAATTGCTTACACAAGTGGAATCAAACCCAGGTTTCTGGATTATCCAGTGGGGCTCTTTTGCAACGCTGCTCTTAGGAAAACGGTTGCGGATATGTCTTAGCTCACACCCCAGAGCTGGTAAGACTGCAGGAGCGATTCAGATATTGAGTTTTCCAGCTTGGATGCCTCTTGGTCACCCAGAGGAGATTCCAAAGTCAAGGATGGGTTTCAGCAGAAGAAATCTTACACGCTGACCACTCCAAAGCACAGCTGTGTTCAGCCACATGTGTTTTTGCTGCCCTTGGCTGTGGCCTACACAGTCTCTCTCCTCACTCACAGAAAGCTCAGCAGATTCTGGAGTGGCCATTCTGGTGAATGAGAGTCCAAACTCAAGCACCTGGGAGCCCTTCTGCACCTTTTGGCAGGTCCTTGAGGGTGATCCAGTGCAGACGCTGCAGGACAGCATCCCATGACCTCAAACAGCCCTCAAGCACGAACCAAGAGCTGTGTCCAACTCCAGAGAGTTTGTCTAAGATTTCACTATCCCCAGTTCAGCAGAAGCAGACACACGCAGTCCCCCGGTGCTGAACTCGGAGCCAAGGGACCTGGATTTCTTGTTGCCACCTGCTGTTCCCTGTTAGCAAGGGCAGGCTCTGACCTGCTCCCTGTTCCCTGCCAGCTCTGCCCCAGAGCCCTAGGCCTGGATCCAGGGGAGGAAACAGCAGGACCCACTGACCCTGTGTTCCCAGCCCCTGTTCCCTGTGAAGCACTAGACAGACCCAAAGCCTGGATATGAACAGAAAAACAAAAGCAGTGGCCTCTATGTCCTGATTCACCTGGTTACAAGCTCCAAAACTACAACTGTGCCTGATTTTCTCCCTGGAGGACACCTAGCCCTGGGGAATAATGGCCCACATTTGCTGTTAGCCAGGACAGGCCCACAGGGGAGCTTTCTCCCTGCTAACTCAGCCCATCACAGGGAGGAAGAGAGGGAAGGCAACAGCTGCAGACATGGAAGAAATAATAGTAAAAACAACAACAACATCTATGCCTGCTACTTTGAGATAGTAAGTTTCCTGCTTTAACTGACAGAAAAGTAAGTTGAGTGGATGCAAGGAAGCATTTCAGATGATCAGGTGCCTGGTCCAGAGATGCAAATCAGGTAAAACACAGCAGAAACCTGACAACAGCAGAGCTGCAGGTGCTTGGTCCTGAAGGATCCTGCCCTTTCCTCCACAGCAGCCTTCTATACTTGAGATAAACAGGGCAACCAAGGATTTTATCACCGGGGCTGTGCCTGGCATAAAGGGAATTTGGGACTACACATCATCTAAGGCCATTTTTCCATTCTTTTTAAAAACATTGTATCATTTATTTCTAGGCAGAACTATAGGCCCTGAAAGGAATCAGGAGAGGGAGGAGAGGCAGAAGTCTGCTGTGAAAGGTCTGCAGAGAAGTAGTTGATAAATGTCTTTGTGGCAATAGCTGCCTTATACTTCACTGTGCTCGCTTCCTCACTCTCACCAGATTCCTGGCAGAAACTGGCACCCCCTGGCCTTACAAAGCCCTGCAGGCAAAACCCAGGCACAGGTAGGTTATTCAGTGTCACCTCCACACAATGCACAACCAGTCCAGTGACATTCCCCAGCAAAGTCTGGACTTGTGGGAGGACAAGGACAGGCACTTGGCTATGTACCTGTGAGGACCAATGCAATCTCCAAGGTCAAGCAAGCTGCAGGGGCACGCTGCAGGGGCAAGCTGCTCCATTTCATTAGGAAACCAGGAGGAACTGGCAGCAAAACAAGGAACTCAAAGATCCTGGGCCTCATGTGTTCATCATGTGCAAGCCAGGTGCCACAGAGCTACCTTGTACCAAGCCCAAAGCTATCTAAACTGCATAAATAAAATCCATTCTGCCACAATCAATCCACCAGACACCTGTGTGTAAACTCAACCAGCCTGGCTCTGAAAGCTTCTCTGCTTTACAGGCCAGCAGCACAGGCATTGGTGTCTGTTCTGTGCAGCTGCCGCAGCCAAGAGCCAAAGGTGTGCTCATGTTCCCCCTGCTCCTATGCTCAGCTTCCTGTTCACAGAGCAGGTAAGAACGGTATCTCCCAGGTGAACACAGCTCAGCTTCTCCACCCACCCTTCCCCCAGATCTCAGCAGGAGAACCTGGTCTGGGCTTGGAAAGGACACAAAGCAAAACACAGTTGTTATCAGCTTGGCCTCTGTGTTGCACAGCCCTGGGTACAAGGGTACAGATTCAGGGTTATTGGCAGGGTGTTTGGCTAAAGGTAAACAGACTCCTCAGCAAGCTGCAGGACAAGTGTGGACAAGTGTCTGAGCTCCCAGTGAAACCTGGAGCACTGGGCAATTTGTTGTTAGGGCTCTCCTGCTCTAAAAAGTCAGGGCAGACTCCCACCCTCCTTGCCTCATGTAGTAGTTTGGCCGTGATTGGCCAATGTGTATTACTGACATTTGATAAAACCAATGAAAGCGTGGGTACGCCTTTTACGATACACCTTTTTTAAATGCAAACCCGGGAATCATCTCTCTCTTGGTTTCCGGCGAATGCTCAGGTAAGAGCTCCTGCCGAACATTCTCTGCTCCCCCTCTCCCCACGTGGCCGTCGGGCCTGGGGGGGAGGGGGAAGCAAGTCAGGCTGACCGGGAAAAAGGAAAAAAA